>JASCZI010181594.1:31097-44082 GCA_036250425.1 Stylosanthes scabra
TTTTTATTGAAGAGGAAGTTTCTAATTGTATCAACTCCTTGATACACATCTTCAACCTTTGTGTCCATAATTTTCAGCTTGCTAAGAAGTTCTCTTTGCAAGTTCAGCAGGCCATGTCTTTGACCAGAAGCTTCTCTAACATTATCAAGGGTGCAACTAATTTCGAATTTGCTTCGAATTTTCATATACAAGACTTTAGCAAGAGTTGTCTTTCCTATACCTCCCATGCCCCATACGCCTATAAAGCGAACATCCTTTACATCTGGTCTTAAAAGTGAGTTCATGTCTTCTATCTTTTTATCGATTCCAACCAATCCGTCCCTAAATGTTGGCAACTTAGGTTGCAGCCTTGTCCAAACAGTTGTAACAATTTCTTCAATTAGTTCTGCTTCCAACCTGCATAAGAAAATACTGATCTAACATGGACCAAGCATGAATGATAAAAAATAATAGAACGAATATGTATGGTCCAAAAATGAATTGATTTATAACTTCATTTCAAAGAATAATGTAACATCCACATTATGAGATCTTAAAAGCACATATTACTGATTTTCCTCTAGCAGTAGTCTTAACTGCATTGCACCCAACTTCGGCAGCAGAAACTTCGACAAAACAATTCAAAATTTTACGAATTAAAATAAATTCTTGAGGTTGAATACCATATTCAAAATGTTCCAGCTTAACATAAAATTTTCTAATAGGCTACCTAAAGTGAGATTCAATCATGTAGCAACATGATTATGCAGAAAACCAGTCAGAAATCTAAAACTTGCCTCTATCATACCTATCATTACTTCCCAAGATAATTTTTAAAATTCCATCAAATTTTTCTTCTTCTAATAACATGTTAGAGCTCAATGGCGTCGTTTGATCCATGTAGCCGACCCTACCTAGTGGGACAAGGCTTCGTTGTTGTTGTTGTAATAACAAATAAATCAATAAATTTTTTCGGTCGAAACTGTAGTTGGTATCTCTATCCTCCTGATAGAGGCATTCCTACTTGAGCCAAAATTGTTAAGAACAGCAACAAACTTCTGAATATGAGTGTCTATGTTACACTTACCTTTTCTTGGAGCCCCAGCCACTTAAGCCAGCAATTTGTGCTAAGGCATCTCTCCACCTTTGAACCTTGTCTCCATCATATCTCTTCTCGTGTTTCTCAAAGGCCTCAGCAAAAGTTCCCTTTTGGTATCTAACATCAGATGCTTCCACATCATAGAAGATTGGAAAAACTTCAATTTTGGACTCAAGAATGCAGTGAAGCTCCTCTAAGCACCAAGTGGAAGTAGCATATTTTGGTGAGAGGATAACAATGGCAGAGAGTGAGTCCTTGATTGCTCTTGGAAGTTCTTCTGATATGACATCTCCAACTTCAAGAACCTTGTCATCTCTGAAAACTATGATCCCAGCATCCTTTAAAGCAGAATACAAGAGGCTAGTGAAGGCTTTTCTTGTATCTGCTCCCCTAAAACTCAAGAAAACATGGTAACTCCATCTTCTGTTGTTGTTAGAGGTTGATGATGGTGCTGGTGATGAACCTTCCTCAGCTACCATGTTATATCATTGGAATGTTGCAGAACTCAACTGATTCAAGTTAGGGTTGCAATTTGCAAACTGCAACTTCATTCCATATTAGACTATGGTCAATGTAGAAATAGTATTACATAAAAAAAAAAATGTAATGTACATAGTGCATAACATCTTAGAGATTTGTGCTTAGGTGTTTTATATTAATGTTAAGATATTTTTATATTGTCACATATTGGCCTATTATTGATCATGGTGAGTTCCTAGAAATTACTGATATACTGCAGTCGCTATCACCTTTTCAATATTTTATTGCCTGAATTTTAATGATAGGTACACAAGGCAGTAGTCTACAGTAAGTGTTTGGAATTATATACTGGCAAAACATGTTTTGTCAATGCCACAAATAGAGGAAGAAAAAGAAATTAGCATCTCAACGGAATCATTCAAAGATCAATTCATTTAATTAATTGAATTTTTGTTCTGTTGACCTTCTTTTATGATGGTCAACCAACCCGAATTTCATGCTTAACCCATATAGAATATTGCTATTGGCTTAAGATACAACTAATTCTTCAATATCATAATGATGATTCATTGAATAAGATGTAATTATTGACCAAAGAAAAAATAAGAGTAGAATTTTGTATTAATGACATGGACAGAGAGTTAATCTGTTCACCGTAGTACTAACAAATTTAAAGCTTTGTTTACAATGAAATTACATTTGCAGCCACAAAATCTTAGTTAAAACATAAATCACTCATCATTGTGAAAAAAATTGAAGGGGAAAAAAATTTAATTGGCTTATGAGCAACATATGCTGTATTGATGTACTCCCTATATATATATATTATATATATATTTCTTTATTTAAAAGGATGCAACCAAGACTGAGTTACAATCCTGATCCAGTTTCTGATTCTCTATATGCAGTAACTTTGCAAAAACTCCAACTAAGGGGGCAGTGTTATATGTGCAAGCCTCAGTTTGCATGAAATTATTCCTCTGATCCTCAAAATTGTCTTGCCAATCAGGCCCTCCAACCAATGCCCCAACAAGAACATTAGGGTTAGGTTCTTGCCTATTGTACCAATTATCATAACCTTGTGTACACCCTATGAACCCTTTATTCTCCTTGTATGACACAATGGAAGCACCTCTGTGGTGCACCCTTTTAGGGTACCTTGGCCCATAGCCCACCAAATAGCTCATGTTCATTGGGTTTGAGCCCAAAATGTAATCAACTTGTGATTTAGCAAAGCTTAGAATCTCTTCATGATCCACTGTGCCACCTTGACAATTCAGCTTTTGGTTTTTGCTTTGGAGGAAATCAGAGTAAACTGAGAGCAGGAATGAGGCTGTTGAAACATATTGCATGTTGTTCCATTGTCTTACATAGAGCAATCCACCTGGGGTTCTTTGCACATTGCTATCATTGTTGTTTTTGTTTAGACATGAACATAAATAGTACTCAGCTTTTGATCTATATTGCTCAAGTATATCACTATGCTTCTTGTGTTTTTCTTGGTTTAGGAACTGCAAAAAAAAAAAAAAAAAATACAATGAACTATTGTAAGATTACAAATATTTGTAACTCTTATGATCCAGTTTATCTATAATTGGACTAATAAGCCTAAAACTCTTCAAATTAACCACTAACTTTTATTATTATCTTTCCAAATTAGGAAATTGCAGTATCTAACTTCATTTACTCTATTTAATGTGTTGATAGGTAGGTCAACAAGACCCAAGAAAAAGGGTGGGTCAAGAGCAGCACATGTGAAGTTCTGAGCCATGTGTATGCATGTAGCATGGTTCAATCAATAGTTTGATAGTGAACATTTTCTTTCTTTCTTTTTGTTTTTTGTGCTGTGAATAATTTAGAAACATTGCTCAATATCAGCAACGTTTATGCATGAAAGCTATCCTCCAACAATTTAGGAGTGATGAAAATGAAACCCATTCCAACTGATTATAAAAATAAAAACAAAACAAAAATGTGATGTGTGAATGTGAAGCTTCAGTTAGCATTGAAGGTGGGCCACACTAGTGCAGTTTCTGACCTCACAGCTTGAAGGGATTAGCATATCAGTTAGATATGCCATTAATTCATAGGAACATGCACATAAAATGAATTTAAAAAAAAAAAAAAAAAAGCTTTTTGTGTATTATTATATGTATGAAAATTTCTGTTTATTTTGTAACTAAGGTTGTTGTTGAAGCGTAAAGGGAGGCATTGAGATACAAATCTAGGCTCAACCACGAGCCAGATCACTTTTAATTTCACTGTGATTCAAAGCAAAAGCTTTCAAACTCTGCACATGGCATCATTGTTCATGTGTGCACACTTTTTAGGTATTAGCAACCATATACAGATAATGTACCTTAACTAGTGCATACTCCACAGGTGACTTTTTTTAAATAAAGCACCACAAAACTTAATAAACCCCCTATTATTTTGAGAATAGAAAAAGCAAAAATCTTAGACTATGCTAGAGACAAATAGGGTAGGCCACTATTAACACACACATACACAGAAATAAAAAAAATTCAAAAATTGAAGAAAAGTAGGTTTGAAAAACAAGTAAAATGCAAAACACAGTGATACAACATTGACTACTATATTTGACTTAATTTCAATGCCTTGAAGGAAGAGACATCATGCATTATCAGAGTGATTGATGGGAAAACACTTTTGTTTAACAGTAATATCAAACACTCCTATGTTAAAAGAAAGATAATTAATTTGAATGTTATTACCTTAGAGGCAAGGATTTGAAGACCAGCATACTTAACATCCCAGCTGAACTCAGAAATGGACCAACCAGTGCCACCAAAAGAGTGAGCCTTTGAAATAAAGTAGTGAAAATACATTTGAGTGTCGGTGGCCTTGTACAGCCACATGGCTGCCCACAATAACTCATCTTTGTATCCACTCACCGACGCATAGTAGCTCTTCACCACTCCAACACTCTCATCATACTTCCCTCTATGCTTGTCCCCAAATTCAAACAACTGCACCACACACATCATTCAATGATCAATGCTATTATAATTGTATAGCTCCATACATCCCACTTACAAAAAAAAATGTAAATATCAGCTAAGAAGAATTTACAAAGCACATGAATATAACATACGATAGCACAGAAATAATTATGTATAGCACATAAATAATATATCTCAACACAGAAATCAAAATACAAGAAAACGAGAAGTGTATGGAGGTATACCCTAATATACGTAGGTTAATTCTAATCAATGTTCCCTTCAATTATTACCACATGAATATTTTTCAATCATTTGTACAACCCTCATTATTAGGCTCATGTAATTCTATCCATATACTTTGATTTAATCACATACTAAAAATTGATAATGAGATATTATGGTTACCTAGAGTCCTAGACCAAACTAATTAATCACTAGAGATTATTAGTTAAGTGAATTAAAGCAGAGAAGCAGAACAGGAAAGTACCTGCTGAGCATGGTGTAGGAGCAGGTGAGAATAATGAGGGTTTGTCTTCTTGAACACAATTGAGGCTGCAGCCATGGCAGCTGCAGTTTCTGCAGCCAGATCTGAACCAGGATTTTCCTCATCTATCTTGAATGCTTGCCTTGAGGTAGTCATATCCTCTGGCCTTTGCCAACAATAATGGTCAGTGTCACCATCACCAACCTTCAAAACCAAACAAAACAACAATCTTGAATCTCTTGAACCAAAGTTAAAAAGCACACATACAGCAGAAGTTTTAGAGCATACATATTACATACCTCTGCCCAAAGGACATTGGGGCTGGTGTGAGCTTTGATGAAGTAATCAGTGCCCCATTTGATAGCCTCCAGAGTGTGTTGAAGCTGACCAGCATCTGAAATGTGTTGCCAATATTCAATGGCACTCCATGAAAGCATTGTCACTGTGAATGCCATTGGCAATCCAAACTTGACATGATCACCTGCATCATAGTACCCTCCAACCAAGTCCACCTTCAAAACCAAAAAAACACATTTTTTCAACTTGGGAATTAACACAAACACCTAGAAAACTAAGTAAGTAAGTAACTAACCCCTTGTTCAAGACCATCAGTGAGGGCAGAATGGTGGCGCCAAGAGACACGCTGGTTGTAAGGAATCCTTCCTGAACGCTGTGCCTCAAAGTAAAGGAGGCTCTTTGAGAGTGCATCACCATAATCAAAGGCTTGAGCATTGGTGGTAGTAGTGGTGAAAATGGAGAAGAAGAAGAAAAGAGAAGAACAACAATGCTGTACAAGTACCAAGGGGGCAACAATCTTGGAATCTCCAAAACTAGTGTGTTTCCTTTTCCTATGATGTTGATGTTGTGTTTGTGTTTGTTCCTCCATTGCTCTCCCCCTCACCCTTTTTTCCCTCCTAAACAAGTTTAATTCTTTTTATTAGGAGTGAAGAAGGAATGAGGGAAGAACAAAAAAAAAAAAAAAGACTGTAGAAGTAAAACAGCAGACTCTATAAGAGGAGTATGGTGTAGGATTTGAAGTGTGTTTGGGAGATTGAGATATATGTAAGGTGTGTGAGTGTGCCTATAATGTAGGGAGGGTCACACTTTAACCCCACCATGAATCTGAATGTGAAAAGTTTGGTATTTCTTGTACACAACGTGAAATTTGTAAGACTTGGATGTCTTTGTTAGTGCCTGAAACAGGAAATAAATTAAACACATATCCTCTTTTCTTGGAAAAATGTTTACCCAAACGGATTTTATTTCATTGCTTCTACTAAATGTTAGATCCCATTTTTCTATTCAGTGATATTGTTTCACCGCTTGGAATTTGGAAATGAATCACCATTCTGTTTTGGTAAGAGTTATGGAAAATACACTTAACCAATAATTTTTAAATCAACAACTTAATCAATAAAAAATAAAGCATTTATAATCACTATTAATAGAACGTACACAATAAAAGTCATAAAACATTCGAAATCTAAAGTAACTATTAGCTAACTTTAGAAATAGAACATCTGAAACCTAGAAACAGAATATTCGAAATCTAAGAAAATAGAATATTTAATTCAAATTATTAGTTGGTCGAATTTTTATTGATTATAGCTCTTAATTAATATCGCTGATTCTAAGTTTAAAATGTTTATGGCTATATGTATTCTTTCGAGGTATATAGGAATTTTTTTTTTTCAAATTAAGATTCAAAAAATATTATGATTAGGAAAATATTTAGTATAGTTTGTAAAGAACACGGAAAAATAATATCATTAACACTGCTTTTGGCAGCAAAAGATATATAAAATTTCAAGCTTTATTTCTAAAATTTAGTATTTTCAATACCTTTAAAAATTGAAAATTGAGAAGGCTGAAATTTCTAAAAAAAAAAATTGAAACTTAATAATTTTTTTTATTCAAATATTCGCACTCATCATTGAAGTTTCTAATACTAATTTTTGTTCTTCATTTTTAACCTTAATTTAATCTTTATCTCCTACTCTTTGTTTTTTAGTAAATTTTAAATTAAACATAATAACAAACTTAATTCAATTTCTATCTCTTAATCTTTGTCCTTCGATTTTTCTATCTCTCTTTTAAATGCAGCTTAAAAGTTTGCATCTGATTAGTTGAAATTTTTTTATTTTACAAATGTGGTTGTAGATATTTGTTGGTGTAAAAATATTTTACATATATATCTAATTACCTAACGTCACTTTAACAAAAAATAATTTTATTTTTTATTAATTTTGTGGTTGATCATGAAAAAAAAAAAAAAACGGATATGATTGGTATCAGTTATATATATATAGATGTATTAACTTTTAAAATGATTTGCATGTGTGTAGCTTCGAGAGTTCGAGGACCTTTGTTTAATGGTGACTGAAGTCAAATATTATTATAATATAATCAGGAAGATTTATTCAATAATAATATTTATCATTCCTTAAAAAAAATATTAAAAACTGACAGATATCATGAAAATAATTGGCAAAATCTCTCTAGTTATAATCTAGCCAGTTGCCCCATATCCCAATGTTTTTTATTAAAATGTTGCTTTCATTCTAATTATTCGAAACGAAGATCGGATATATTAAAAAAGATGCAATAATTCACAACTCATTAATATTAATAAAAATATAATAATACTGTTAATTAAAAAATATTATTATCAAAGAATATTATGAACGTGCAAATAGCGGAGTAAAATACATGACATACAAAAAGGGGCTGTTAAAAATTTCTACAAGATCTCTAAAGAGATCTCAAAACAGTTGTTTTTTTTTTTTATATTTTCACACCTTTAATTTAACTTTATGGTATACGAAATTCGATATTTACAACCAATATATTCGTCTGCACGATACGTATGTATAATGGAAATTTTATACGCACTTTATTTTCTTATAATAATTAAAGAAAAATAAATAAAGTTCACGTACACGACGTATTATTATAATAATAAAATGGTTATGTAGATGCATGCATAGCTGTATTCTTGCGTGGAGCACAGACAGTTTATAACTTAATGAATGAATTGGAAACTTGGTAAACTAATTGGAGGAAGAAGAGTTTTCTACTTAAGTTGGCTCCATAAATGTTTCACACAAGTGTGCTTTGAATCTGAATCTAATAACGTATTTATAAATATATAGTTTTTATTTTATTATTCTATATGTGTATGTATCCATTATGCATAAATTTTAATGTGAGCAAAATATGGTACTTTTATGGCCAAAAGTTGGTCACTTTCTTGCATCAAAAGCGATGTGCTGCTGCTTTCAATAATACTAAGAGATTAATACGTTTTGCATGCGTTGATCCAAGAACATAAATATAATAAATAAATATTTCATGAGTTCAATTATAAAGACAATTTCGTTTAGGTAATCTCAGCTAATTTTTTTAAAAAAATTATTTATCTTGTAACTCTAAATATTAAATACTAAATTTTAAATATTAAATTCTAAATATTAGATTCTAATTCTAAATCTTACAAAAAATAAGAATTAAAAAGTGCTATAAAGCCAATATATATAATTTATTATTTTTTGCCAATCATTATATTAGTCAATAACATTTAAAAGTATTTACTTAAAATATAATATTTGACTAAAGGCAGTGTTGAACTATTAGCTAAAATTAAAGTACTAATTAATCAGTATATATTAAAATTGTAAATCATTAAATTTTTCTGTCAAAAAGGTTGACTAATAATGTATTTTAATTAATTAAAAATTAGCTCTTATATTTGTTCATAATTAATTTACATTCTTATTTTAGTAGTTTGAGGTCATATATATTTTCTTTTTTATTTATTTGATAGAATGTATAAGATAAATTTCACATCTCATTTAGTGATAAAAGAGAAAGTCTTAAGAGCCAACATATTTAAAAGTTAATGCACTTTATAGTGATAGTAGATGAGTTATGGATGATAACTCATATATTCCATGAATGATCATTGTTTTTTCAGTTTGGATGATAATATCTTTTGCAATAATTTTATGTGAACAAGTGATTTTGACCAACCAAGTCCAACCAAGTCATTTATTTTTATGTTAAATAGAATATTATTTCGATGTTTAACATAAAAATAAATCACTTGATTGAACATAGTTAGCCAAAACCACTTGTTCAAATAGCATTACTCATATAATTTCGAATAATAATTTTTTTTTTAATTTTTGATGATAACTTAATTATTAGCTTAGTAAGAACTCCCTAACGTTGTTCCCTAGTTCCGCTAAGTGATAAAAACAATCTTATTAGCTCTAAATATACGAAAGAGAAACAAAAATAATGCTCCTAACAAATAATAATAAACATTACCAAAAAATTTTAACATTACCAAAAAAAAAAAACAAATAATAATAATAATGTATCTAAAAAAATACAGGTCGAAATATCATTTGGTGGAAGCATATATAGTATAGCTTAATTTTCTTATTCTATAAAAGTGCCTATAACATCATTATTGGTCCCTCTACATACCAAGTTCTTCCTTAGCTTCTTCCAATCATTCAATGGATTGCTAAGGATTTTGGAACAAAACAATGAACTAATTATATGATGATGATAACCCACTTTTTTTTGGCTATGTTTACATGATATTGAATATATATATGAGAACTTGCATAATCTTTTGCATGCAATATAATGTACCTTTATTTCGTCGCTCGGCAACATATTATAATTGTAATGATTACAATACAGTACAATATAATAGCACAATAACTACTTTGAGAGGGGAAAAAATATAATCCTAATTTTAAACAACTTTCTTAAAGATCATATTGTGGTATAATTATATTATTCCCATGATCCCTAGAATTTTCCTTTTCCTTTATAGATTGATATTACATATAATATTAAACTCTTTTTCAAAGTCGTATATAGCTCGCTCATGGTGAGGTTTTTCTCCTTTTTCATATATGAATATTTCATTAAGAGAAACGTTTTGGTATGATATATTATGATATATTATAGGAGTAGGGAGATAGATAAACGCTAAATATCAAAATTGTCGTATTTAATTTAATATCCATAATTTTATATAAATAACATTTATAATATATATTTATAATAAATAATATTATACATTTAATTCAATAGCTATTCATAGATGAAATAAAAGTCAAAAAAAAATTATGACAATCAAATTATGGCTATATCAAATTTAAATTATTTTACGAATTTTTTCCAACTTTTATGACCTCAATTCTCATACCCAAAGTTTGTCTCTTATAATTAGAAGAGAAATAAATTCAAGCCCAAAAAAAAAAAGAAATAAATAAGAGAAATAATTAATTTATCTTCTCATATTATTCGAAAGGACGGAGGAGAAAGAAACTCAAAAGAAAAACTAACCCCTGGAAAATTTTCACAAAGAAAGACAAAAAACTCATGATGATTCTTAATTACACCAATCAACAAAAGAAGATTAGGGGTAACATGCAATAATGGGAACAAAATAATTAATCTCGGATCAATAAAAAGGAAAAACATAATAATGATGGAAAATCCTCAATACAATAAACATTTATGTCATTAAGCTAGTCCACCAAATAAACTTACTCTTATCATTTTATGATTAAACTTTAGTCGTATCATTGCATCTGTTGACTTATTAGTTATGCTAGCTTTATTTGAATTATTTTTTTCTTTTTTAAAGGATCAATTTCCCCATAGTTAAAGCCATTAAAGTGATAATTAATTAATATTAAAGGTTAATTAATTAGATATAAAGTGATAATTAATTAATATTAAAGGTTAATTAATTAGATATACAAGTGGAGATATATCATTTCTGATTACAAGTGGTCCCCTAAATATCCTTAAAAATTAATATGTATTGCATTTTATGTTTTAAATATAATAAGGATGATTGTTTTATTTGATGATTTCTTTTGTAATCATCATATGAAAAATTACATGGATATATAAATTATTGTTTAAAAAAATGAAAAGTATAAGTAATCAATCATTTTTAAACCAATAAATTAGACAATAAAAAACAGAACATTCATAATGATTATCTATATAATGTTCACAATGAAAGTTATAGAACATCCAAAATCTAAATTAAAGCAACTATCAGCCAACTTTAGAAACAGAACTTCCGAAACCTAAAGAAATAAAATATCTAATTTAAATTATTGACTGATTTTTTATTGATCACCTAGCATTCCTCTTAAACTTAATTATTTTTGCTTATTGATTTCACACCGAATTATTTTTGCTTATTGATTTCACACCGACATATATATGCAATACGCATGTTCCAAATTTCAAGCTCACGTTGTTTTCATTGTTCTTCCTAATGTCTGGTTTGCGTCAATCCATTCAAATTAAACATCGCACTCATCATACTCATATATCAGATGCAAAAATAATACTATTTATACACAAAGTTAATATTCATATCCATGCCGAGCTAATAACTCTTTAGATCTCTTCTTTGCCTATAAATTTTGATATTCTTTTGATTTAATTTATATAAGAGGTTTAGGGAACAAAAATTTTAAATGAATTATTTAAATTTTAAAATTTATCACTTATAACTTTTTTTATAAAACTACTTTATCCCAAATTTTAATAAGTTAATATGAGAAATTAAAATAACGTAAATAATTATATCTCTAATAAAAATTATTTAAAGACATAAGTTTATACATTTACATGATCGTGTGTAAGAGTTTCGTCAAATTAAATTAAAATTAATTTGGTATCTTATTAGAAATGACAAAGATTCAATGTATTTATGGCATAAATGAAAGTAGAGGTAGAATAGAAAGAAAATTTAAGAACCACTTTGATAGAAAAGGACTTGAATGGTTTTGGTTACAAATGAATACTTAATATCATTTCCATAAATGTTACTTCTACATATCCAAGTATTTAATTATGCATGCTAATTAAGTACTAATCATCATCATCATGTAAAAACGTATGGTAATAATTATATATTATTGTTAGTATTTAGCTTTCATACCGATGACAACAGAGTTTACCTAATTATCTATATGATCTACTATTAATCAAAGTGACGCTATAAGAATCGATGTTTTATTAATTTCCATTAAAACTCAGCTCTATTATTTCTATTTAAACCATGTCTTTGAACTTAGGTATCTTATCAATAATTTCTTATATCTGTTACGTACGTTCAAGACTAATCACAAAATAGAACACAGTCTGATCCTATTAACATTACTATATAGATGACATTAGGGTAACATTAAATGTTGAGATTATTATAATGTAGTATTAACTTTAAGATTTACATTTCAATAAAATGTGAATTTCAAACGTTAGGGTTTCTGACTTTCTTCTCTTGAGTAACAAAAATTCGAGAACTTGCGAAAATGATTGTCATTTAACATAATTTTTATAAAAATATTTTCTTGATTAGAAGATATGAAGAAGTTGAATAAAGTTGCACTCAATTGAATTCATGAAGCACCGACGAGAGCTAATTAAATCTATATAGATGATATATATATCTCCAAAATATTTGATAAAATTATTGTATCCATATCTCAATTACTTTTATTAAGATATTATATATACACACACCAACCCATTTTTTTATAATTAAATACAGTAGTAGTGTCGTCTTACGTGTGGACCAATCCGGAATAAAGTTTCCACTTCCACAACCAAGTATAAAGTCACATTATATATATTTATAGTGAACATTTATCATCAGATTAATTAATTAGGATTCATTTTAATTTGTTCTATATATGTGTTTATATATAATAAGGTGACAAGGAATAAGGAACCTTCGAAATTGGACCACCACGTACGGAATAAGGCAAGGATTTTAAATGCTAGTTGCATTGTTATTTCTCAAAAATAATTGTGCGGGTCACAAATCTTTATGAATAGTTTTGGGGAAAATATATATACATACAGAAGTCGGTGCATATATATATATATATATATATATATATATATATATATATATATATATAT
>JASCZI010181595.1:33472-49774 GCA_036250425.1 Stylosanthes scabra
TATAGATTCTGATTCAATTCTTATTAAAACTCAAAAGTGATCCTAGGTCAAGTTATATGTCACGTGCTCAAGCTAGTTCTAAACCAATTGAGAATTAACAGAATAAAGTGTTGCACATTTATCAAATTCCTATCTCTAGTTCAATTGATAAATCATGAGAAACAAGTTTCCAACCTTAGTTATGATTACTTTAATTCTCTCAAACCAAATAATCAAAACCATAGAGAAGAAGTTTACCTCTCAGTTATCCTAATTCTGAATGAAAAATAGAAACTTGAATCTTGAATTGTGATCAATAACTTGAAATTGAAGAAAACCGAAAACTTGAATTAATAAGCTATGCCGGGATGAACAGAGCTCCTCATCCTCAACATTAAAAGTTTAGCTACTCATAATTCTAAAATCACAAAGAAAAATTCTACGGAAAGCTAAAGATCCCTAACCCTAATGGTTAAGTTTCTATTTATAATTTCTAGAAAAGATAAAACAAAATAATCAATCTAATCTTAATCTAAATCTAATTTAAATCAATGGTTAAGTTTCTATTTAAATCAATCTAATCTTAATCTAAATCTAATCTTAATCCCTAACCCTAATGGTTAAGTTTCTATTTATAATGTAGCACATTGGTTTGATGTGCTACACGCCACACTTTTCATGCTTCCTGGAGCTTGTCAAAAATTCCATAAAAAATCCTACAAAATTCTTTCAAGTGTTTAGCTTGTTTTTTTATCACATTCTTCTTAAATTCTTCTTCCTTTTGTTCTTCTTTGAATTTCTTCCATTTCTTCTTCAATTCTCTTTTTCTTTCTTCTATTCCCTGTAAATCATAACCATTAACTAATCAAGTCTTTTGATATAAAAAAGGAATGAGATTACTTGTAAAAGAGGTTATTTCTTTATTAGAAATCAATTAATTCATGAGAAATTCTTCTAATGATGCTCATGCATCAATAATCACAGGAAAGCTGTCTTCCTCACCAAGAAAAGCATACTTAAGAGTAGGAGGAAGGGGCTTAAGCTCTTGTTTTGGCTTCTCTTGCTCTATGTCACGTGAAACAGGACCTTCACTTGCTTCTTCCACTTCCTCAATGCTATCATCAAGATCTACACTAAGTGCCAACATAGAATCTTCTTCCTGAACCTCTTGAATAAGCATATCTAGAGCATTAATACGCATACAACCCTAAGTACCAACTTCCTTTGGGTGGTTCATTGCCTTAAAGACATTGATCACCATCTCTTCTTCATGTACTCTCAATCTTAATTCACCTTTCTGTACATCAATGAGAGCTCTACTTGTAGCAAGAAAAGGTCTTCCCAGAATAATGGAAGGATTGGAATCCTCCCCCATATCTAAGATCACAAAATCAGAGGGAGAATGGACTTTCCCACTTTCACAAGTATGTTCTCAATAACACCAAAAGGAAACTTAATAGATTTATCAGCTAACTGCAAAGACATTCTAGTTTCCTTTACCTCTTCAATCTGCATTTTCCTCATGAATGACAAGGGCTTCAAATTGATGCTAGAACCAAATCACATAGAGCCTTCTCAATAGTAATGTTTCCCATAGTACAGGGAATCTGAAAACTGCCAGGATCTTTCAACTTAGGAGGCAGATTACTGAGAATAACTACACTACACTCATTATTCAGAACAACAGTTTCTTCTTCCCTCCAGTTTCTCTTCTTGGAGATGAGCTCTTTCATGAACTTAGCATACAGTGACATCTGCTCTAAAGCCTCCGGTGAAAGGTGTATTAATCTGCAATTTCTTAAAAATTTGAAGAAACTTAGAAAATTGCTGATCCTTGCATTCCTTACTCAACCTGCGTGGAAAAGGGATTTGCACTTCCTTTTTCGAAGATGATAATGATGAGGGCGTAGTAGTAGACTTTGCTTCAGCTGATTTCTCAGTTGCAGACATGACCGAAGAGTCCTAAACAGTCTATCTTTAACCTGTTCATCCACTTTCTTCTCAGACTTATCTTCTAACTCTGTTCCACTTCTAAGAACAATAGCTTTGCACTCTCCCTTGGGATTAACTTCGGTATCACTGGGAAAGGTGTTAGGAGGCCTTGCTGACAACTGCTTCACTAATTGGCCAATCTGAGTTTCCAAGTTCTTGATAGCTAAATCTTGATTTCTAAAGTTTGACCTTGTTTCATTCATGAAGGTAGCAGTGGAATTAGCGAGCTTCACTAGTGCAGCTTCAAGGGAGGTGGGTGGAGATGAAGGGGATTTTGGTTGTGATAGAGGTGGAAGAGGTGGTTGCTGAAATGGCTGCTGTCTCTGAAAAGCGGGCTAATAAGGACGATTGTTGTTCTGAATATTGTTGTTGCTCCTTTGCCCCTGATTACTGCTCTGATTACCTCCCCAACTGAAGTTGGGATGATTCCTCCAGCCTTGATTGAAAGTGTTAGAATATGGATTATTGTGAGGCAGTCTCGGCTGATTGCCCAAGTAATTAACCTGCTCAGTTGATTGATCATCTTGAACCAAGTTGCAATTATAGTTCTCATGAGGACCTCCACAAAGATCACAAGTTGCTTGAGTATCAGTTTGAGTACCGAGTGCTGCAACTTCCCACTTCTCCATCTTCCTAGTCAGATTAGTGAGCTGTTGAACCATAGCTTTATTCTGAGCAAGAAGAGCATCATCAGTCTCAACTTCCATAACACCTTTCTTCACAGATCTTTCAGAAGAATACATGTACTGATTATTAGCAACCAGCTCAATAAGATCCATAGCCTCAGCAGGTGTCTTCAGTTGTATGGAACAACCTGCAGAAGAGTCCAACAGAATTATGGACGTGTGAGAAAGACCATCATAGAAAGTTTGCAACTGTAACCACTCAAGATAAACATCAATAGGCACCGCCTAATCATCTCCTTATATCTTTCCCAAGCTTTATAAAGTGATTCATTATCCTTCTGAGCAAAGGGACTGGATATCATGTCTAAGTTTAGCAAGCTTATAGGGAGGAAAGAACTTAGATAAGAATTTGCTAACCAAATCATTCCAAGTAGAAATACTCCCAAGAGTTTGAGAATTCAACCATTGCTCAGCTTTATTCCGCAGAGAGAAAGGGAAAAGTCTCAGCTTAATGGCATCATTAGATACACCATTGCACTTCAGAGTATCACAGATATGCAGAAAAGTGGAAATGTGCAAATTAGTAGGATCCTCTTGAGGGTTACCATAAAACTGCTCTTGCTGTACAAGCTGAATAAGAGAGGATTTTAGCTCAAAATTATTGGCATCAACAGCTGGCCTAACAATGATACTGCCACAGCTAGCAGTAGTAGGAATAGTAAAATCTCCTAGAGTCCTCTGCCGATTACTATTGGCTTCTTCAGCCATATTACCTTGGATTTAATTTCCTCTACAAAGATCTCTTCCTCAATTTCTTCTTCAAATAAACACTCTTCAGAAGGCTCTCTTTGAAGAGTGTCCTGAAACTTGACCCAGTTTCTGTTCTTTTTCAAAGTTCTCCCAATTTCAGGATCAAACTTAACTAACTGCTTGTCCCTACAGTTGCCCTGCATACACAAGTAATGAAAACAAGCAAACTGGAAAATCCCAACGTCAAAGAAAAGGGAATTCCCAGATCAGATAAGAAAAACAAAAAAAAAAGTCTAAGTTAGAAAACCAATTAACACTATATTCTCAATCTAATCGATCCCCGGAAACGGTGCCAAAAACTTGATGTCTGAAATCCTTGCGGAGTTCCGGACCGAACCAGCAAGTGCACCGGGTCTCAAGTAATAAAAAAAGTGAGTAATGTATCGTTCCCACAGAGATTAATGGATTAAACAACAATGATTAATTGGATTCTTTAATTAGACAAAATCAATGACACACAAGGTTTAGGTGGATCTGTGACAAGTATAATTAACTAAGACCTAATTATCACTAACTTACAAACATGTAGCAATTCCAGAATTTCAATTAATAACACCCAACAGCAAAATAACCAAAACAACTAACCTAGCATGTAAGAAATTCAAGTACTTAGTACTAAATAACCGAACAACACGTGAATCACACAGAGTAACTAATCATCAAAATTCACGAAAATGACAAACCAATTCTCAATCAACAGAACGCACGTTAACCAAAATCAAATCCAGGAAGCAAGTAATCAAATTGGGGAAATTCAATGAGGTAAAGAGGGATCAAGGAATTAGAGACGTCCACTAGCAGTTTTCCCAATTCAATTATCCACGTTTCTTCGAACACAGGCAATCATAATTCACAAGAATCCTAATTAACTAAATCCTAATTTCTTAGTAATTTAGTTTCCTTTAATTTAATCAATTATCAACCTCTTAAATTACTAATTAAACAAAGGATAAAAACAGATTCCAGATTCAATATGCACAAAATCCAATTCTCTATCTCTAGTTTATTGAAGATTTAGTGATCAACATATTTAATTCACGTTCAAGTTAAAGAATTTCTCAATTTCAAAAACTCAAACAAGTCAGAACAAGGTTACCTCTCAATAAAACTTGTTCCTTGGTGATGAAGAATAGAAGAATCTGTTGATTGAATTGTATGTGACTTGCAATTGAAGAAAAGATGAAAACTTGAATCCTCAATCTCAAAGAGTTTAGTTACACATTGTCATTGAAATCATCAAAAAGCTATGAAAATCTATGAATCCTAATTGTTTCTGGGCAAGGGAAGACTCAGAGAAATTGAGAGAAAACCTAAAACGAGAAAATAGAATTAAAATTGACTAACTAAAGGGTGCCAAAATCCTAATTTTCTAAGCTGTTTATACTCTAAATCTAACCAAAGGAATTACAAGTCTTCTGCCAATTGATCACCAATTCTGAGCAAAATAGGGCCTTGGGCTTTTGAGTGAGAGGCCACGTTTAGGCCATGTCTATTGAGACATGGCTCAAACGTGGCTTGCTGTTATGTTGAACCATGTGATTTGTTGGGTCACGTTTGGCTCACGTTGAAAACGTCATCCAAAAATGACCATGTAGCTCCAGGGTGTGTCAAATTCCATCCTGTTTCTTTCTCTGCAAGTTTCTTCAATTACTTTTGCTTTCTTTTCTTCATTTCCTGCAAATAATCAACAAAATACTCAAAGTATCTAAATGATTAAGATTATGACAAATTACATTGAGTATTAAGCTAATTAGCTACTAAGTTATGCACTAATCTAGTGAGAAATACCCTTAATGATGCTTGACAAGGCCCTCAAAGCCGGTTCAAAATCCCTTAATTTTCAAAACAGGAACTCATTGCAGATAGTTCCGAACCAACTATGGGAGTTTCGTGCAAATTTAGAAAAGGTGTCACAAAGTTTGCAACCAGTTAAAAATACCGAGTATTGAACTCGAGTCGTTCTCCCTAGGAATTGAAATATTGTGACTTATGATCGGTTTTGAAAATATCGGGGTTGCAATGGTGAGAGTTGGTAACAAGAGCAAAATAAGAGATGACTTGTATTGCAAGTAATAAGGGTGCTTAGTCTTGAGTTGAAATATAATATGTCCCTATGATCACCACTAATCCCAATTATGAATGGTTGTCACGTAAGACATTAAGCCCACTCTGTCAAATGGTCAAATGGGTGGAATTAACCTCGTTCCGAATATCCTAGGCAACTCACAGTGTGAAGGTCCTAGGTCCTTGGAACTCGAATAATCCATCAAGTTCATCTCATTAAGGACTCAATCATCACTAGCAAAAGCCTAGTGTTAACGGAACAGTTTTAACCTGGGTCTTAACCCATTCTTATCCTTAGGGATTAGTGGCTAAGATCATCCACACTTCAACCCATGACCAAGACAAAAGAACACTACTCCATACTCATGAGAAACAACACATCAAACACTTGGTGGACATAATAAGAAACATGGTAAATAACAAGAGAAATGAACAATCCACTTTAGCAATTGTAATAGATCAACTAGAAAACCAACAAATATCAATAATCATCAAAGAGAATAGCAATAGAACATCACAAGAGATAATTTACAGCAAGTATGAAATATGAACATAAGAACAAGAGAGATACAATGGAAGTAAAGATGAGCAAGTGAGAGAAAACAAGTAAGATTGCATTAACTAAACAAGAGTGTCAATTAACAAACATTCAAACAAGAATTAAAATGAAAAGTTTGGCTAGTGAAGGGCTGGAAATGGATGAACAATTGAAGAACAACTATGAACTAGAAGAGAGGAAATAAGAGAGATGGAAAACTCTCCCAAAAACCTCTTAAAACTATTCTAAATTCTAAATTGATCCTAATGGAATTGGTTGCCTTGTGTTTCAGCTGCTCCATCCTCATATAAGTTGAAATTAGGCCTTCAAAGAGGCTAGGACCTGGCCAAAAACTTGAAATTCCAATTTTACCCTTAATTTTGATTCTACCAGACGGTACCGTGCAGTCGCACGGTCAACAAAAAGTGCAGCTTTGACTTCGACTAGCACAGTGGGACCGTGCGGTCACACGAGTATTGGCAGAATACATCCTGAAACGCTCCCAAGGAGATGTGAGGTCGCACGAAGAGACCGTGGGACCGCACAGTGCCCTGTTTCTCACTTCTTGGCTTCCTCTTGTGACCTTTTTGCTTTTAATACCTTCCTTAGCCTTTCCTATGTCTTTCTCAATCCCTAAAAGCCTAAAATACACTAGCAAACATATCAATACACCAAGTGGGATGGGATTTCATAAATTTCCATCACTTTTAAGGCTAATTTAACATACATTTATCCATAGGAACATATACAAGCAAAGGATTAAAACCATGGTTATAAACTAGCAATTGTGTGGTTTTGGTTGATAAACCCTTCATTTATAGTGCAAAATCCATCATCAAATATGGGTCTATCAATGCTCACGCATCACCAAGGGCTTGAGGCTTCCATGACAATCCAAGGTACCGATTTCCTTATAAGCAAGTACCTACAAGATCACCAAGTTACTCTCTTGAAGGCTTGGGGCATTCTGGGCTAAGGTCTTGCTGAGGAAACTCGCAAACCCAGCAAGCCAACTTTACGAGTTTGGGGCACTGTTCTGGACAAATCCTAAGCCCAAAATCTAGCAACTCAATACTTCTAAAGTCCAAACACTTCAGCAGCATTGCACTTTGGGCCAAAATGGACCTAAGCCCAATAAGAGGCAAATGTCAAACCTTAGTCAACTTCTACAACTCAAAAGGAATATTCCACATTGGGTTCCTTTCATTAAGGCTGCTTAGAAGCCAAAAGGTCAAAGGGCAACGGTTATGGAATTCCATCAATAATGCACAATGATAGCTCTTCACCATCAATGCACACCACTAATGACAATAACTCCATCTTAATGCCAATGGCACAAAGCCACACTATAAAAGGGATAGGTCATCAAAGGGTAAGCGAAGTTCATTTTCCCACTCTATAACCTCTTATACTCTGCTGACGTTGAGCGTCGGAGTATCCTTTCAGGTGGCCCTCCCGGCGCCCCCCGTTTACTCCTCCGGTGAAGCTCTGCCCAGATTCCGATGAGGGAATTCAGGAGCCAAGTAGCCCCTTACCACGAACCACTTCTCCAGTAGCCCCATCACGGAAAGATACCAGAAACCAAGTAGCCAAGTAGCTCCGACACATTCAGCATGGTTCAGTCTCACAAGCATTCGAGCATCCCAGTAACTCATTAGGTTCAGAAATCAGGTACCCACCGAACCCTTATAATATTAGTTAACTAGTATATTGCGGGAGAGGGATGCTCGGAAAATAAATAAAATTTAGTTGTGTGTGCCATATAATGGGTTCTATTATAGGAAAGTTTTCACATGTTCCAGTGCACTTTATTGGAACTAAGATATACCAGTGCTAATATCCATCGATTTATTTGTTAAAATAAGAGGAGAGACGTGATTGATTGAGATTTTTTACTTGTCGGCAACATTTAGAGGGACCAAAGATGAGGTCGCTACCTGCTTTGCCGTTAGGAATGCATTGCATGACCATAAAGTCAATATAGTCCTTAAGGTTATTTGCTTATCAACTTGTAACATGTTGGCATCATGTGGCCCGGAGCTAGGTTGGTTGAAAGGAGGTTACACTCCTGATGCTTTGAAACATAGAGTTTGAATAAAATTATGAATAAAATTGAGTAGTTGTATTGGTGTGTAGTTAATATTAATATTTATTTAAATGATAAAAATAAAATAAAGGGATAAGTATTATTTTTGCCACAAAGGTTTGGGCCGAAAATTTTGTTTGTCACAATTGTTTTTTTTGTCAAAGTTGACACGAAGGTTTGGTTAGCGAATTAAAAAAGCCCAAACCATTTTTCTATGACGAGAATACCCCTGGGCCTTTGTGAGCGTTTTGTTTCCCGCGAAGCCCCCTATCCCTCAGTTGTGTCGTGATTGAAACACTTGAGAGAGATGGGAGAACGGAGCCCTAACGGAGAGCGATTATCGTCAGAACTGCGACGACGACGACGGCGAAGGCGGCTATAAGCGTTGATAGCGTTAGTTGAAGGAGACTTTGCAACTCGCGAGCACGGTGACTGCAACGTTGCCAGGTAAACACGAAATCGACAATGCTACTCTACTAAGTTTACATTATTATCGTGAATGAGTATGTTAGGGTTTAAGTTTGAAGCATTGTTGCATGCAGAAAGTTAACTGGTGTTAGGGTTTTTTTTGCGATTTAGGGTGTTCTGGCGGTGGAAGAAGATGGTTTACTTTGACATTACCCTTTATCACAAGGGGTATTTCGGGTATCAAGATGGGGCTCTGTTACGTTGGTGGGGAGAAGTTGACGATTGAGGATAATGACAGTGACTTTTGGTGGGTCTTTGTGGCAGAGGAACAACTGAGCAGGTTTGGTTATCCTAAGAGTGATATTTATGCAATGTGGTACAAGGATCCTGCAATAGATGACTTGGCTAGTGGGCTAGTTCAGTTTATTGGTGACAGAGATGCTCTGGAGATGGTTAGAATAGCTCTAGAGAGGGGGACTGTGGACTTGTATGTGGTGCACGAGGATGACAATCAGGAAGGTTTCCTAGAAATTGGGTATATTGATGTCGGGGGAGATGAAGCTGGTAATGCTGGGGATGCTGGAGATGGAGCTGTTAATGCTGGGGGTGACAGAAAGGGAGTGCCAAATGGAGAGAATGAGGGAGCTGCTGCTGTTAATGCTGGGGGTGACGGCGAGGGAGGGCCAAATAGAGAGAATGAGGGAGCTGCTGCTGCTGATAATGCTGAAGGAGGTGTGGAGGCTGAGGCTGGAGTTGCTACGGAGGAGACTTCCCCCAATGATGCTGTTGAGGCTAGAAAAGTAGATGAGGCAGCAAAGAATGATGTGGTAGAGGGTGGAATTGTTGATGAGGAACGCCCAAATGAAGAGAGGGATGCCCCAAATGTAGAGGATGTTGGTGCTGGGTTGGGTGATTCGGTAAGTCTGGGTGAGGTTGAGAACCTGAATGAGGTTCAGAATGAGGATCCAACGGAGGATCACAATGAGGTTGAGAACAATGATCACAATGAGGATATTACTGAAGATGAAGAATATGTGCCTTCTGATGTGCGTTCAGATAGTGCTGACGATGTGCACTTCACCGACAGTGAGGAAGACTTCAACTTGGGCGATGACTTCTTCGGTAATGAAACAGGGGCAGGGAGTTAGGGTGTTGGTAATAGAGGGAAGAGTGTTGCAAATGATGAGTTTAGCGATGGCGGAGATGAGAGCAAAGAGCTTGAGGATGGGCATGCTGTAGGTGGGGATGGAGAGGAATCTGATGAGGATGGCAGAAGAGTGTTCCCGGTTCACAAGGAGGTTCCCAACATGGCAAACTATAGCTGGCAGGTGGGGACTATTTATGCCTCAAGAGAGGAATTCAAGGATGCAGTTGCATCTCATGCTGTTTGCACACAGCAGGGAATTACATTCGACAAGTGTGACCGAAAGCACGTGATTGTCAAATGCCAAGCTGGCTGCCCATTTAGGTTATATTGTGTGAAGATGACAGATGAAGATACCTGGCAGCTGAGGAGCATTCGAGTGAGGCACGTTTGCAAACAAGTTCGAAGGCTTGGTATTTTGCACTCTAAATGGTTGGGTAAGGCCTTCAAGAAGAAGGTTGAGCATAATCCAAAGGTGAAGATGAAGGATCTTGTGGCAAAGGCTGATAGGAAGTGGAACCTCACAATTAGTACTTCAATGGCAGCTAGGACAAGGCAGACTACACTTGATGAAATCCATGGAACCTATGTGGAGCATTACAAGCGGTTAGCGAACTACGCTGCAGAGCTCCTTAGGTCAAACCCTGGTTCTTCGGTGCACTTGAAGGTATCTCGGTCACCAGATTTTAAACAAGAAACACAAAGCTCAAGCCAGGTCCATTGGTGTATATTCTAGAGGATATACATTTGTCTCGAGGCTTGTAAAAAGAGTTGGCAGCACTGTCGCCCCGTCATTCATCTAGATGGTTGTTTTCTGAAGATGCCAACCCGGGGGCAACTTTTGACGGCTATAGGATGGGATGCCAACAATCAGATCCTCCCCATCGCTTATGCTCTGGTTGAGTCAGAGAACAAAGACTCGTGGGTGTGATTTTTATCATATCTAGTGGATGACTTGGGCGTTGATAGAGTAGGCCGAGCCACCTTCATGTCTGACCAGCAGAAGGTAAGTCAACTTAGCAATATACATTTCATTTTACTCTAAGATCAGTTGCATATTTGTTAATTGTGATAAAATTACCTGATGTTGAATGTTGTTGTTGCTGAGTCATGTATAGGGTTTGGTACCAGCAATTGAAGAGGTAATTCAAGGAGTTAATAATCGTTTTTGCATGCGTCACTTATACAACAATTTTAGGAAGAAGTTCCCAAATTTTGGCTTGAAGGGGGTGATGTGGAAGTGTGCTAAGGCGACCTGGTGGAAAGATTGGGAAAAGAAAATGAGGGAAATCCAGCTAGTGAACGAAGACGCTTTCAGGTGCCTAAATGCTATACCACCCCGGTTTTGGTCACATTCTAGATTTAGTTTTCATTCTAAGTGTGACACTCTAGTTAACAATATGGCTGAGAGTTTTAACAGTGTGATAGCTTTAGCTAGAGAGAAGCCTGTGTATTCTATGCTAGAGGATATTAGGGTGTATTGCATGACCAGGTGGGCTGAAAACAGGGAGCACATTACCAAGTTTGAGGGTAATGTCCTCCCTAGAATTCGAAAGAAGCTGGAGAAGAGGGGAAGATATGCAGGACACTAGAGGCCTTTTTGGTCATTTGCTCAGAAATATGAGGTGAAGAAGGATACCCAAAAATTTGTGGTGGATTTGGCCAACAAGGAGTGCTCATGCCGACGGTTTCAGATGAGTGACCTACCTTGCACTCATGCAATTTGTTGCATCAACTACAAAGGGCTAGACATTGATGAGTATGTTGATGAATGCTACAAGAGAGATGCATATGTTAGGTGCTATGAGTCTGTAATCCAGCCATGTAATAGTCTAGATTTGTGGGAGAAGACTGACTTTGATGAAATAATGCCACCACCATTTAGGAGGCCAAGCCACAGACCTACCAAAGTAGAGGAGAAGAGGGCCTGGTGAAGATGAAGGAAGAAACCAGAGCCATTTATCAAGGGTGGGCTAGATCCAGAGATGTTCAAATTGTGGTGCTGCTGGCCACAAAAGGAGGGGCTGCCCTAAACCACCTAAAGCTGTAAGTATTTATAGCTCTTTCATATTTTAGGGTTGGTCAGGCCATCAATTTAATTGTGAATTTTAGTCTTTACTGTTTTTTCTTATTTGTGGTGTATATCTCTATAAAATGTTGTTGTTGTTATATTATTTTTTTGTTAGATACATAGTTGATGTTGCTACCTATTTCAATGTTGTAAACTTTGCAGGCCCAAGAAACTAACAAAACAAAACCGAGCTCCTCATGAAAAGGTAAGGGCCAAGCAAGATAAAAAATTGTCACAAGAGTTGCTGCCAAGTCTTTGTCCCAGCCAGCAACACAAGCATCCACCAAAAAAAGAAAACTTTCTGAAGTGGGTTCCTCTTCATCCCAGCCACTCCCAGCTAAGGTTGCACCAGCTCCAGGTCCACCAATTAGAGCTCGGGCAAGAGGATCAAATGCCAAGCCTAAACCACCAACTAAAGTTGCCAAGCCTAATCCACCAACAAAAATTGCAGTTGCCAAGCCCACTGGACAATCATCTTCTCAGCCCACCAAAAAAACAATATCTGCAGCTTCCAAGCCTAGTACCAAGCCCAGCTCCTCATAGCCCATTGGCCAAAAGCCCATTTTCTGTGTCAGGAATGTTGGAGGAGTGCATTTGTCTCCTCAAAAACTAAGAAAAATGGCTAAGCTTCCCCCAAAAGCTTGGGGAAATATTTAGGTTGATTCTGTAACTAGTTGATTTAGGGTGGATTTGCTATGTATTGCTCTTATTGATTCCCTATCATTTTTGCATTTTGTGTCACTGTTGGAGTGACAAACAATTAAACTGATGTTCTTCATAGGCTTGTGTATATTTTCTTGTGTGCATATATTGCACTTTTGGATTGTAAAATCACCTCAGAGTGTTTATTAGCTAATTAGTTGGCCAGGACAATAGATGCTTCTATAATCTTAAGACAAATGTCTTCTTAAATATATGCAAATTGTCACACTTGTGCATTTTGTACAATTTATTTTTTATGTATGTTGCAAGCTTATCATATAGGTTATTGTATTTTAGTTTCAATTTATTGACAGGCAAATCATAAAAGTTGCAGCATGACCAGAATGATTGGCTTATGCCAAATGCTAGGAATTGTGCAATGAACCTATTTGGCTCTTGATTTCTATTTTTCTAGAGCACAATAATGCATTTCATTGCAATCCAAGGCTTCCAATTTAAGGCTTGCAATTTAGGTAGTCATTAGCAACACTAACATCATTAAGAACATTACACAATCAACTTCTCCAACTACTCAATTACAGCAACACCTATCACAATCCACCAACAACTTCAGCAAATACCCTAAATCTAAGTCAAATTAAACACCACTCCATCAACACATCACCAACACAACATCAAAATGAATTCCCAACACAATTCTATAGAGCCACTTCTGATTGATGGTCACCTTTTGCCTATGATTGCTGCAACCAGATGCTGAATAGCCATAGCCACCCAATAATCCCAATGAATGCAACTATCTATCTTCAGCCTCCACTCACATCTCTTCACCTTCGATTTCATCCACAACACTTTCTTCCTTAGCTTCACCTTCTCTTCGTCCTCCTCTGGTAGCTTCCTTATCATCATCACCTTCTCTGTCTCCTCCTCTGGTAGCTCTTGGTCAGCCCACTGAAAGAAATCACAATGTTGACGCATCTGCAATTCCCACCATCAGCTTCCTAACCAGAACAGCCCTAAACCCCAAAACAATTGTTAATAGTTACTAACCTCATAATACACACAGCTCCAGAATCACCTTCCAGGGTTTTCCTTCGTTCCTGAAACTCTCAGGACTGCACGTTCTCCATGGTTGCATACCACCACTCTCCTCTGCGTGCTTGCCGTGCTCCTGGATGACCTCGACCCCCGCGACCTCTGCGAATCCATGGCTGAACGACTCCATCACCTAGCAACCTTCAACCTTCAATTTCTCCCACTTAGGGTTTAGGAATGGCTGCTTCTAAATCTTCGCAATTTTGGTATGTTTAGAATTAGGGATCCCAATCATACTTTTTCTTTTTCATTTTGTTTTCTTTTGTCATTTATTATTTCTATTTCTAAATAATTTATTATTTCGAAATAATTTAATTTGCCAACTATCAACAATGGAAATTAACTGTCAGGGGCATATTGGTAAAAATGGTTTCTTAATCCATTTCGAAAACCTTTGTGGTATTTTTGACAAAAAAAATGATTGTGACCAATAGAATTTTGGCAGCTAACCTTTGTGGCAACAATAGTACTTATCCCATAAAATAAATAATAGAAAAGTAATTTTATATGTGAAATAGCAGCGATTGTAATTTAAATATTATTTTTTTGGGGATTCTTATGACCATGATTAAAAGCTTAAGATAGATGAACTTTACATGTTGATGAACCTTTGACATGGTTAAGCTAGTTAAATTTTACGAGTTTTTGTGTATTAAAATAATATAATTATTAAATCAACTAGCTAGTATATATTCTTCGTATTAATATCCACATTTTTTATATGGATATTAAATCACCACCACAATAATTAAACTCATTATAGTAGAATAATTATACGTACAATAAAAAAGTAAACAAATTTGTTTACAATAATACACCAAATATTTTTTTTATCAAATACTAAATAATTATACGTCTAATAAAAAAGGTAAATAAATTTGTTTACTAAATACACCAAATGATATATGGTGTCAGAACATGATTAACATGAGAAAGATGCATTAAAAAAACAGAACTATGATAAATAAACAATTCCCAATAATGTGAGTGCATTTCGGCTCAAGCCTCAAGCCATATAGTTTTGTCTTTTTAGGTACTAGTTCAGGGATCTATCGGGAATTTCACACCATACAACGCGACAAAAGTTAAACTTACAACCTTTTAGTATGTGGAACATGTTAGTTCCTAGAAAGTACACTGGAAAATGTGAAAACCTTCCTATATTATATTATAATAAAATTTTTTGCTTTGACAGTTTGTGTTAATGTATCATCATATGACACTTAGCATGACTGTTGATATTTCAGGCTTTGTTAATGAATGTTGGTGATTTGATGAGGTTTTATTCTGTGTGCTTAGTCGATAGACCTCACCCTGGGACAGTCACCGGTCTGTGTTGTTTCCGCCATTAAGTTGCTTCATGTTAACTTCGGAAAGCAGCTTTTGAAATTGTCTTTGGTCGGCTTGTAGCCATCAGTCTTTGTCAGGTTATGAGCTTCTATCAAATTTGGGCCTTTGAAAAACCCACTAGATTTTTTAAATGAATTCAATATTAAGCCTCTTAGTAAACATATGGATTCAATATTAAGCCTCTTAGTAAATATAAGAATTAAAAATGGTAAAGTATATTTTTTGTTTTTAATGTTTTTGAAAAGTTTTAAAAATATCTTTAAATTCTATTTTGTTTTAATTTTGTCCTTAATGTTTTTAATAAGTTTTAATTTTATCCTTATCATTCAATTTTTAAAAGTCAATCTTTAGTCAAATTTATTATTTCCAATCTTACCCTTCATTCATCACCCCAATTTTAATTTTAATCTTTAAATCATGACCCTTCATTTCCAATCATCAACCTTTATTAATTTATCCAACAAAAAAATCATCACCCTTCATTCATCCATCACACCTGCACCCATTTCCACCATCACAACAATAACAATAATAACAAAAAAAATATTTTTTTAATTAAAAAATTATTTGCACAAAAGAAACACAGATCTCAATTGGTGAGGACGAAGAAGACAATGACAGTGGCGGAAATAGAAGAGAGCCAGAGGGAAGGAGCGGTGGAGACAAACACATATCTCAAAGGTAAGGTAGACGCAGAGGAAAAGCGGAGGCGGAGGGGAGGAGAGACCACGTGAATCTTGACGACAAGGACGAAGGCATAGTTGCAAAAGTGAATGAGGGGCATATGGAGAGGAAAAGAGAGGGGGTAGTATGTTCAGATCTGACGGCGGCGCAGAGATGAGCATCCGTGAATGGTGGGGAAGAAAGTACAAATAGAGGGAATGATGGTGGTGGTGATATTATTTGTTTATTTATTTTACTTGTTCGGTATTTTATTTTTTATTTTCTTCAGGTTTATCATAACAATGGTGGTGTTGGTGGCACATGTGTGCAGTATAGAGAGAGAAGACGGAAAGTAGAACTTGTTATATGTGGTGGGATAGTGGGATGTTGGTGGCACACATACAGGTAGATAGGGTACATGTCAAAAAAAAAATTGGAAAGGATAAACTTGGAAAATAAAATGTTGAGTGTTAAAATTTAATTACAATGATAAAATTGAAACTTATTAAAATTTTAAGAACAAAATTGATACAAATTGAAATTCAAGGGTATTTTTAAAATTTTTGGATAAAAAATATACTTTATCCAATTAAAAAATATTTAATTCCAATTTCAGTAGTTGGAGATGGGAGGAGAAAAAAATTGATTAGAGAATAAATAAAGGTTCCATGAACCAACTGATGAGTCGATACATACAAACTGTTCTATGGAGAGAGAGAGAGAGAGAGAGAGAGAGAGAGAGAGAGAGAGAGAGAGAGAGAGAGAGAGAGAGAGAGAGAGAGAGAGAGAGAGAGAGAGAGAGAGAGAGAGAGA
>JASCZI010181596.1:889-20406 GCA_036250425.1 Stylosanthes scabra
TATTCATCAAAACCTAAACAAATGAACTTATGCAAATAAAAATATGGTTAACAATTGTAACATGGTTTACACAACGGTGATGGCAACGCAATAGTAAAAAGAAAAAAGAGAAAGAAAAAGATGAGGAAGAGGAGGAGGAGTTGTAGAGAAATTAGGAAGAGGAAGTTGCACGTGACTTTGCAGTGTGTTTCACGTGTAATGCACGCGTCTAGTGAAAGTGGAGAAAAATAACTTTATTGGACTTTATTAGAGTAAATACTTAAATGTGTAGTAGGATTCTAATTTTTAATAGATAATTTAACATAAAATTGACTGTATGTATATATTTATGGTAAAAAGTATCAGTAGAGCTACAAGACTATTACCGATTATTAGAGAGCAAATAAATAAATTTTCATTCAAAATTAAAAAAAATTGTTAGTATTCGAAATAATTAAAATTAATTATTCAAACAAAATAAAAACAACAGGAATGAGGCGGGTGGCGGCACAGCAAAGAAGCGGAAAAAGAAGGGTGGTAGCTAAGGCGAGGTCTGAAGGGAGGAAGCGGTGAGTGGCGGTGCGGTGAAGAAGAGGAAGAAGCTAATGGGAGATAAGAAGAAAAAGGAGGAAAAAAAAAGAGGAGGAGGGAGGAAGAACGTGGCGGCCGCAAAAGAAGAGAGAGAGACCGTTCTAAGATTTTGATTAGGCACCATGGAGTACTACATTAAAAAGAAAAGAAAATAAAAAAAGCTATAAATCTCTTTTGAGTTTTATCCAAATCAGAACTCAACCGGTTTGATCAATCCATTCATGCCGATTGCCGAATGGGCTTGAAAACGTAGGCGGAAGGAAACAGGTAAACAACCTTGTGACTTGTGTGTTATATGATGACCTCACCACAGTGTTGGTGTCTACGTGCCAAGTGCCATCTTTATTCATTCATTCAAACATCCATTATCATCGTCATCATCCATATTCTATTTCAATTTCCACATATCCCGTTATGGTTTCAAACTAATAATGCATCCACATCACCATCACCATTCACCACCAATCCAATCCCCATTCGCTAACTTAATAGTAACCACGTCGCCGACTGAACCACACTCCATGGCCACTCCTACCACCCACTCATTCCAATTCCCACTTTTCATTTTCCTTCCCATTCACACCACCCTCTATTTTCTTTTCCTTTTTCTTTTTTTTTTCCCTCTCTCCCATTTCCGGAACATCAACATGAATATCCATACAAAATCATCACCGCCCTCAAACAATTTAAAAGAAAAAAAACCACACATACACGCTAAATTAAAATAAACAAACAAAAAAAAAGAAAAAATCCCCCATTGTATTACTATTTCCTTCCACCATTCATCCAATTCTTCAACCCCACACGGACACGCTTCTTCAACATTTTCTCGTTAATTTTGGAGGTGGTTGCGGTGGAGGTTGCCGTGAAGAACATAGAAATTTTGAGGGATGAAGAGAGGTGGAGGTGGAGGAGGAGGAGGTGGGAGAGGAGGTAAAGCAGAACCGGTGGTATCGTTGAGTAGGCAACGAACCATTCAGGTTCTGGTATTCGTATCGTCCTTATACCTCTTGCTTTTCACCTACGAAATCCCCTTCTTCTTCCTCACAACAACAACAACTAACCGCTCTAACAAACTCGAAAATTCCCCCACTCTCCTATCCCAGCGCGTGTCGGTCACCGACCTTCAACCAGAGCGAGAGCGACAAACTAGCGTCTTCGTTTCGAGGATCTTCGACGACGACGCCGTTTTGGACCACTCCGACGGACCGATCCACGAAACCGCAAGGCACGCGCGCCAAGAAGGGAAGAAGCTATGGGAGGAGCTTGAATCCGGAACCGAGCAAGAAATCTCAACCGAGAAAATCGAAAATCTGGCCGGGTCGTGCCCGCAGTCCGTTTCTTTGACCGGGGCGGAGTTCGAGTCCCGAGGGAAGGTAGTGGAGCTCCCGTGCGGTTTGACCTTGGGATCGCACGTGACCGTGGTGGGGAAGCCACGGAAGGCGCACGTGGCAGGCTCTTCGAAGGGGGAGGCGTGGTACGAGAGGGGAGGAGAAAAAGGGAGGGAGGTGTCGCATTTCGTGATGGAGCTGCAGGGGCTGAGGACGGTTGACGGGGAGGAACCGCCGCGGATACTGCATTTTAATCCCCGGTTGAAAGGGGATTGGAGCGGGAAACCGGTGATCGAGCTCAACACGTGTTACAGGATGCAGTGGGCCACCGCCTTGCGCTGTGACGGTTGGAAATCCAGGGCTGATGAAGAAACCGGTCAGTCAGTACCTTTTTTTTTCCCTCTACGATATTGCAATGGAAGGACTAATTTGTTTATTTATTTATTCATTCATTCATTATTAGGATCCATTTGAATGAAGAGTAATGATGTGCTAAACCTTGAATATTGACTTCCATTAAGTGGTTGTGTCTCTAAGTAAACCTTGAATTGGTTATTATTATGGATAAACGTTTTGTTTGTTGATATTTGTAGGGAACACTTAGGTGTAGGATGCGGAAAGTGCACTATTAACCTGAATTCTATTTTATTAGTAATTGTCTTTATTGTGATTATTATTATTAAAGAATTTGGATACAAACTCTCTTTCAATTCATGATTTGTTAGTAGAAAGTTCACCTTGAATCTTGTTATTGCATTGCATTGCATTGAACAATTCCTTATGTTGGATACAGTTGATGGGCTGGTAAAGTGTGAAAAGTGGATGGAGGATGATAGTTCAGCTGATGAGCAATCCAAGGCAGCTTGGTGGTTGAAAAGGATGGCTGGCCGGACTAAATCAGTAACAGTTGACTGGCCATTCCCATTCACAGTGAACAACCTATTTGTGCTTACTCTTAGTGCCGGGTTCGAGGGCTATCATATTAATGTTGATGGTAGACATGTTGCTTCTTTTCCTTATCGCACTGTGAGTAATTTCCTTCAACTTGTGGACCTGAAGATGTGTTTGCATAATTTTCTTAGTATTGCATTTTAATTTGAACAGGGCTTTACACTTGAGGATGCCACGGGCCTTACTTTGACTGGGGATGTTGATGTTCAATCTATATTTGCGGCTTCTCTGCCTTCAACACATCCTAGTTTTTCACAACAGCAGCATCTTGAAATGTCATCAGAGTGGATTGCCCCGACGCTTCCCGACACTAATGTAGAGATGTTTGTTGGCATCCTCTCTGCTGGAAACCATTTTGCTGAGCGTATGGCTGCTAGGAAGACGTGGATGCAGCATACTCTTATCAAATCTTCACGAGTGGTGGCTCGTTTCTTTGTAGCACTGGTAATGGTGACATGTTCATAGTCTTCCATTTTCTTTTTATATTTGTGTGTCAGGTAGTTGTTTGGGGATGGAGTTGTTTAAGATATTATCCTCATGAGTTTCTTAAAATTTGAATATTTTTACAGCACCAAAGGAAAGAAGTTAATGCAGAGTTGAAGAAGGAGGCAGAATATTTTGGTGATATAGTTATAGTGCCTTACATGGATCACTACGATCTTGTTGTGTTGAAAACAGTTGCAATATGTGAATATGGAGTAAGTTGTTTATTGTTAAAGCATTTTTAAGTATGTGAAGGCAAGACTTCTCCGATATATAACATGATCTTTATCTTTATTATTTGTAGGTTCATAAGGTGTCTGCTAAGCAAATCATGAAAGGTGATGATGACACTTTCTTAAAATTGGATGTTATTCTAGAGAAAGCAAGACATATTCCAGATTATATAAGCTTTTATTTTGGGAATATGAATTATCACCACAAGCCTTTGCGGCACGGTAAATGGGCTGTGACATACGAGGTAATCATTTTATGCCCCTATTGGTAGTCTAGTTTGTAAAGTAGTTGCTGCTAGAATAATGGTATAAATGGGAGTGAGGAAAAAATCAATTGTAAATTTCATCTATATGCTTTGAATATGCAGAAAATTTCTAACAATTTGGCTTTATTTCATTTTTTTTCTTCTTTTAACTCATTCTGTTGATACTTCCTAACCATTTTCACAATACACATCTTCATGCCTTGAAATACAGTGTGATTTTGGAAAGAACTTTCCACTAGAACCGATCATGATTAAAATTTACTTTTTCCTATTTGCTCATCACCATTGTCGGACGTACTACTACTCCTTGCAACTAGCTTGTTGTATTACATACTGATAAGTTTATTTGCTTAATGTTTCAGGAGTGGCCAGAAGAGGATTACCCTCCCTATGCTAACGGACCAGGTTATATTTTGTCTTCCGATATTGCAGAGTACATTGTATCTGAATTTGAGGGGCATAGATTAAGGGTTAGTCAACTCTATCATGGTTTTACATTTATCAGTATATCACTAGGAATTATAGTTTTCCTTTGGTGTTGGTGTTGAACTGTGTGTTCACTTTGCAGTTATTTAAGATGGAAGATGTGAGTATGGGAATGTGGGTAGGGCAATTTAACGGCACAAAACCACTTCGCTATTTGCATAGCTTGAAGTTCTGCCAATTTGGCTGCGTAGAAGGATATTTCACAGCACATTACCAATCCCCTAGGCAAATGTTGTGCTTGTGGGATAAATTGCAGAACCAAACATGGCCTCAGTGCTGCAACATGAGATAACAGATAGAATTCAATTGAAGGTACAGAGAACAAGTTTTGCACTCATAGCTTAGCTTCCAAGTATTATATGTTGTACAGTTAAAGCTTGGATAGGTTAACATAGTCCTGTATAAAATGTCTTTTTTGAATGTCATTATTTATTTTTTTAAATTTTTGAGTAATGTGATTTTAGTTTTACTTTGTTACTTGCTCCTGGAACAGGAAGATGAAACATTGTAAATTGAATTGATCTGTGTACTTTACTATTGTTGATAGATCTATTTTTATTTTTAACATTAACACTTGGGACATAGTTTATAAAGGGGATTTATCGGCTCCTTTTTTGCTTTACTACAATCTTACTCTACTTAAAAATTGAAGTATGAAAATTTCTTTAAAAAAAAAAAAAAAACTTAAGAGGAGGATTCGGCCAACAGTGAGGTGAGGAGTGAGGATGGCGTATGTCATTTGCAGGGGTTACAAATGCAACCGTTAGAAGCAGGTTTTATCTTGGGCCAACTATTGAATATTGATCTCTGTTTCCATTTAGTTTCGTACTTTTCCTTTAAATCTTAAAAAAAAATGTATAACAATGTGCTAAAAAATAGAATAAGTGTGATTTGCGTTAGGCTAACTCAATTCTTTCTCACGTCCAAGAAAAAAAAACTCAATTCTTTCTAAGGTTGTTGGTTTAAGTTATATGAATTACTAAAAAAAAACATAAAATAAAAGGATTTTCAATAAATTTAAGTCTTTTGGTAATCAAATCAAACTACCGGGCATGAAAACTAAAAATAATAGTGCTTGCTTATGTACAAATATTTTTATGTAAAAATAATAGGTAAATATTATTAAATAAGGTAAATGAAAAAAGAATTGGCTCGGAATTTGTCCGATTCTGATCCTTTGCATTATACCAACCAATGTCATGTAAAAAGTCCTTTGGTGCTTATACGATAGAGTAAGTTGATGCCAATTTTACGTCAAAGAAATTAATTACGTGGTTTGATTTACGTAGCTCATTATTTTATCTAAAGGCATAAAGCGGAGTTCTATCTAAGAACGAAAGAAAAAAAAAATTCCCTTCGTAATTCAATCCACGCAGGTTAACATTAGGATTAGAACCTAAATGGGACAAGTAGAGTAAACATTTTAATTTTTAAATAAATTACTTTTTCTGTCTCTTTCCATGACACAAGTAAAATTTTATTATTTACGTCTTTTTTCTAGAATTCTTTACTTGAGTTTTTTTGACATACTTTACTTGAGGTATTTGATGAGCAAGTGTGCGCATATATGTGCATCTTTCTTTATTAATTAATTAAACCTCTCACCACATCACCACCACTATGAGCCTTTAGTTCAATCTTCGTCAACTTAAACTTTAGAAATATACAATTTTGAAATAATTTAATCTAACATGGAACTTTTATTTATTTTTGTGACCATGATTCGTGTTAATCGTTAAGAGTCATTATATATTGGCAGAAAATTATTTGTCATTTGATAGTATAAATTAAATATTAGGAGTATTTTTAAAACTTAATAAAAATTTAGAAATAAAAAATATATTTTATTTTATAAATAAATGTTTGAAATTTGATATATATTTAATGACATTAATGATTTTGTCAATAAATTTGAATTAATTATATCTATAGTGATGTATAAAACAAACCTAGCAAAAAAATAAAAATACTTTCTGTTTCTTTCTTGTAAAATTTATACCAACATGAAATAAAGAAATGGACAGTCAGCTTTTTACCTGGGAGAATCTTTTGTAACATTATTTTAGTATTTTTAACTTTTATTTTAAATATATTGATAACAACTTATTTAAATTTATAGTATAAACAAGCAATACAAAATTAAAAAATAAATAATTATAATAACCTGAATTACATGTGCAATTTTAATTAATTAAGAACATATACAAATTTCATGCTTTACAACTCCAAAACACATTAAACTCTTTCATTTTTTTATCTATTACTTTGACCAAAAAACGCATTTATTAGAAAAATCTAGAATAGGGAGTAACAAATATTCTCAAAGATAGAAATAATACACATTACTACTATTTCATCAGCCTGTATTATTGCCACAAATAATTTTATTTTCGTCTTATTCTCCCACATGCATGTATACATATATAGCTTATTATTATTGTCATAGTATACCAAAAATTATTAATGTGTGATGGTTAATAAAGATAGGGATTCATCAATTATTCTAAAAAATACTATTTATTAAAGGTAACATTGATTCATCAACAACTTTGACAATGACTAATATTTTCAAAACTATACACATATACATATATATAAAATGAGCAAAGTACAATTGAGCTTTCTCTCCTAATCACCTTTCTCTTCTAAGTTCTATCTATCATTTTCATTATCTTCTTCCAAGTTATGAGTATTTTCCATTATTCATATAAGAAAACAAATTAAAAAGATACCTTCTGATATGTGATGAACAAAAAAAGATAATGTTGCAACATGTGTCTTTTTTTACTACTTCACTAATGTACGAGTTTGCCACCCTATTGATAGTGACTAGCTTTTGTCAACATCTATATAGTTGTTTGTTCTTAATTATTACCAGCTTGATATCAAGAACAAGAACTGCACAAGCAGATAGATTAGATGTTGCAAATTGAAGCCGATGAAAAAAGAATCATTTTTGAGAGGGACCTCATTATTGTATGTATGTATCATATATTTTCAACATTTAAGAATGTCTTTAAGTATTGGTTTACTACTTACAAATATTTAGGGTTTAATTTGTTTGATAAGTGTACATGCAAAATGTATGTTAATTTAATTTAGGGTTTATATAGTCTAATTGAAAATAATAAAAAAAGTGTATTAATTAGTTCTGTATTAATATATTTTGTTTAATACGATATTAATTCCTGAACAAACTCAGAGCATCACTACTTTTGAGTTTTGAATGTGTCCTTATCAATGATATTTTCCTTTTATCTCAGTCATTTTCAACACCCCCCACCCCACCCCAATAAAGAGGATCTAGCTATATCTCTCTGGCCAATAAATAAGTACATACTTGGATGCATGCTTTATCAAATGGGGTAGGTGGTGTTATACATTGTTTCTAGAGTTGGAATTAAATTGGAAATAGAATCATACTACTATCTTTCCTGTAATAATATTACAGATTTTCATAAATTTTTAATAAAAATATTTTAAGTACTTTAAATTATTTGGAAATTTCGAGGTCGGGGCGGGGATCTCGGCTAGGATCCCCGTGCTTGCCCCATGAAAATTTTGCCCCATTTTCATTTTCTCAAAAAAAAATTTCCTACACTCGGATCTCAATTCAAGGCTGTACTCGCGGAAATCCTCGCTTTATAGGGATTTTTGACATCCGTAGGTTAGTTAAAAATCTTAAAATATTTGTTATGATCAGTTAGCAATTTGTTGAGGTGAGCGAGGGATAGTTGACCAAGGTTATCAATAGATAAATTTTTGGAAGTCACTTAGTGATAAGCCAGTAGACAATTAGTCAATCAAGATAACTTAATGATTAATTGGTCGAGGTAAATAGATATTCAACAGATAGAGTGATAAATAAGACGAAAGTAAGTTATGAAGAAACTCTTTAAATTTTAAAAAATTTAAGAGAGATGGAGAAAGAGATGGAGGGAATGAAAAAAATAGATAAAAAATTTTTTTTGTCAAATTAGTGAAAAAATATTAGTTATAAAATTATAGATTATTTATACAAATTATAGAATTATAAATATATTATATATAATATTATATAGTTAATAGAGCGTGAATGATGGAGAGAAATAAAAAATAGGAGAAAGAAGGGACACAGAAGATGATGAAGCGATTAAAAACGCTTATTAATTTTGGAAGAAAACATTTCAATTTAATTGTTAAATTATGTGACATATTTTAGCTATCAAATTATTAATATATTATACAACTATAAATATTATAAATATAAGAAAAAATAGAATAAAGGGAATATAAGAAAAATAAAATGGAGAATGAAGAATGGAGATAGAGAAGAAAAATGGGAAGAGGAGGAAGGGGAAAACTCCTTAATTTTAGGAGTAACGATTTTATTTCAATTATAATGACAAAGTGACATGTGACACATTTTGGTTGGAAAATTAAGGAAGGAGATAGAGAAGGAGGATAAGGAAAAGAGGAAGAAGAGAACTCTTAATTTTGAAGAAAAAAATTTAATTTCAATTGCAATGAGAGAGTGACATGTGATAAATTATGATTGTTAAATTAAGGAAGTAGATAAAGAAAGATGATAGAAAGAGAAGAAAAGAGATAATTCCTTAATTTTAGAGGAAAATATTTAATTTAATTGCAATGAGAGAATGACACATTTTGGTTATTAAATTGAGGAGGGAAAAAGAAAGAGAATATGAAGAGGAAAAATGAGAAATCTCCTTAATTTTGGACGGAAAAATTTAATTTTAATTATAATAAGAGATTGTTATGTAGCATATTTTGATTGTTAAATTGAGAAGGAAGATAGAGAAAGATGATAGGAAAATGAGAAATGAGAGAACTCTTAATTTTAGAAAAAAAAATTTGATTTCAATTGTAATGAGAAAATGTCATGTGACATATTTTCATTGTATAATTATATATATATATAATAGATAATAGATGACATATCCAACCATGCTGCTAAAGATTCACACAGATTAATCCTCTCATAGTCTCGTGCAAAAATTTCATGACGTATATCAAATGATTTCCTTACGAAAAAATATCGTTAGCTAATACTTCTTTTTAAACTAATAATCAATCAATAATTTTATTCATTATTGTCATCGAACTGTTATCATATATATTTTAGATAATATATCATCGGTTATTTTAAATGATTTGTCTTCTACAATTTTAAATATTAATATTTTATTATTTGAATAATCAATTTTTATGTTTTTTATATATTGTATTTATTTTCTATTAGCTAATTTATCACTGATATTCTATTAATTATCTAACACTATTTTTAAACTTTCACTATGGATTAAGGAATTAAATAAATCCAAAAGTCCATAACTCAAATAAATCTAATTAACATAATTAGTTATATAAAATCTTCATCACACAAATAAATAATAATTGGAAAAAGCGTCCAACTAAAAATAAAAAGTAACTTTTATAATTAACATCAATCAATTTTTAATTTTTTTTTATTTTTTTAACTGACAATCTCCTTTTAGATTTTTTTTTTCTTCCATGAGGTTCTTAACATTAAGGTATCTTAGACGATCTAGATGCCTGTATATACAGACTTCAAAAGGAGAGTATCTCCACCCTCTATAAACCCTATCAATCCATGCAAAAAGGATTCCCACGAGAAAGAAAGTGCAAGAACTTACATTCTAGTGACTCCTTTACGTAGAGATTTCTGTATAGTATAAGCCATCTAACGCAAATACAACTTTATTATTTTCTATCTTCCTTATATTTAAAATTTTAAACCTTAAATTTTAAATTTTAAATTCTAAACGTTAAAAAAATTAAAAAAATAATAATTTAAAACTAAAAAAATTATTTGGCTAATATAAAATTGATTTTCTTTATATTTTCAAGGAGAAGTACTAGTAATAAATAAATCAGAAAGTGTGAGACATTATTATTGCTCAAATTTCAAAGGTAACAGCAGATTTCACATGGGGCATTACTGTGAAGTGTGAAGTCCTTTCATGAAGATGAGTTCCACAGGTTGGTGAGATTCTTATGCATTTGCTTGTGAGAATTCAGCGTTAGGTGTTAAATTTCCCTTTCACCATAAGGGCCAAACAAATATATTCTCTGCAAGAATTTTCCTTTTCCTACACACAATCAAATAAATGAGAGTGTCGTCTTATCTGATATTTTCATCTCCATGCTTGGATTAACAATAACATAGAATACAAATTAACCAGGATTTAAAAGAAGACAATACAGTGAAAACTGAAAAGTAATGTCATTTAATTTGTAGTAACATTTTAGCAAATATCATACATTTTTCTATGGCAAAATAAAAATAGAACGTGTCAATTTAATAGTCCCAAATTACAAATATTTAGTATGTTAGAATATATTAGCATCATACTAATAAATATATTATAAATATCCTAATTGATACTAATATATTCTAACATAGTAAAATAGGTTTTTAAATGTTGCGAAATGGTTTTGCGACAGTTATCGAACCGCCACCTATTATATTAAAGCGTTGCTAAATGATTTATGGCAATTTTCTGCGACCGTCGGCATAACGGTTGCGAAACATAAAATACCGTGGCATGCATTTTACGGTGGTTCAAAGAATTGCCGCTAAATGACGCCAGTTGAAATCAAGTTGGTTTTTATTGAACCAGTTACAAATCAATTGTTTAGACTCATGAACCATGCTCCTCCATCGTGGACGAGCAGTGCTGCTGCATCACACTAGAAAACTTTCTCTTTTGGTAATTAATTCTGAAAGTTCCTTGGAAGAGATTCGAACAACGGGACAAAACAGTAATCCAAACTCGTTCATCATGTCTTTACTCTACCAAGCTAACCCAACATTCAATACATATAGTGCCAATATATATATATAAAAGTTTGTATAATATGTAAGTTGTGTATTATTTTGAATGATTTAAATTAAATTATCAATATTTTTATTAAGATGACTTATTAAATTGTGGTTTATATTTTATCCATTATTATAAAAAAATTGTTCACTGTAAAAATTGTAAAAATTGAAGTTATCATTTTTCTAACCTCAACTGTCATTATATTACAATCATTTATTCGTTTTGCTGCCTCTCTCTGTCACCCCATCGCAATTATGGCTTTATACCTCAACCCAATTTTGCTCTGGCCCCGGTTCTTGTATCAATTCCTGCTAAACTCATTTATTTCGCGGTGATTTTAAAGAAAACATCGCTAAATGCAGTAAATCATCACAGAAACCATTAACATTATTCATTTAGTGGCGATTTATTCGACCACACTAATAAGCCGTTGCTATTATAGACTTAAAAAATTTTGTAGTTAATCTCTCATTGGTGGCAACGTGGCATTATTTTGATGACCTCGCCATTGGATGATGCATGGTAATTGGTAAACATAACAAAACACTAGGATGAGGAAATAGAACATGTAACATGGATCAAATTTTGGAAAATATATTATTATTATTATTATTAATTATATATATAGTGCTTGATGACTTTATCTACTTTGAATTATTCTTGTCTCTGTGCTATTGTGTTTCAACAACTTGAGGAAAGTGACAAGCCCTTATATCAAAAACAAGGGGAAGTAGACACAAACAAGTACATGAAAAATTTAACTATTAGTTTGTGAGTGAGAGCATGAGAAGGACCCCATTATTGTGGTATGTTAAGAAGTGAGAACCCCATCATCTCCATTGACAGCCATTTACCAACTTCAATATATTTAGAGAGAGAGAGAGTGTGACCTATCACTTTATCACTCAAATAAACCTTCACATATAGGAGGGAGGGGCCACATTTGTTTTTTTATGCATTGGTGTATATATGACATGTTTAGTTCTTATACTTTTGAAGCATGACTAAAGTCTATGTATTTTAAAAATATTCATAATTTATTTTTATTGAGAAAGTATTGAAAATTAACCTTTTTTTTTATAGTGAATACATTAATTAATTTTTTCTTTTAAAATGTTTTCTATTTTAATCGTGTCCTCGCTTACTTGCATTTATCAAAATTTATCTTTAGTTTTAAAGAGTTTAATTTTGATGTGCGGACAATATAAAGAATTTTTCACGATCATTCGATCAAATTCATGTATTTGTAATTTTTGAAGTTGTGAGTTTGAAAATTAATTATTTTTGTTAATATGACAATATAAGATATAATTAGTTGTTTGTGTAAAATTCTTTTATAATACATGAAAATTAAATTATAGTTTTAGATCCATTTCTTTTTAGACTTTTAATAAAATCATTACTATTTTGGATTCTATTTCTAATATTTTTTAAGTGTGATTTGAGATGTTTATTTAAATGTAAATGTCAGTTAAAATATAAATTTAAAAAATTGGCTGATATTACTTAATAAATAATTGATTTTCTACTTTGACATTTTTTATTATTAAGAAGTCTAATCATATTTAAAACCAAATGATTTAGTTGTAGCCACTAAATAGTAGATATACAAAAGATATCTAGTCTGTCTAACACTCTTACAAATCAGACCCAAAATTCAATTCCATGTATGCAAATTATCACAAAAATGATGTCTAAACCAATCTAAGTCAGTACAATTTAACTGAATATGGATTAAATTTCCCTATGAATAACATCAAGTATTTCTCCCTCAATAAGACATAACATACATTGAATCAACACATATATACATTTTTCAGGGTCTTGGACCACATTCCCCACTTCAGAGTCCCACCAAATCAAAGAACTTAGTGGAACCTAATAATACTCTATATATCTCACTTGTCCTTTTCTCTCTTTTATATAAATAGGCACATTTTTTGCGGCAATGTTTTCGGTGATCAAAGATGAACTAGCATATGAAAAGCAGACACATATTCACCATATTTCATTTATTATAAACATATGACAATTTCGGATTGGTGCTATGATTTCTTAACCATTTTGACCACCATAAACTAAGCTACCAGAGTCAGCATATTATATATACATATATAATATGACACTACTACTGCTAGTGTAATAACAAGTAGTGTCATTTGACTCGTTTTGCTTATAAACACTGGTTCCTTTCTCCACATCCCTACCCACTCTCTATTTTTATTCTTTCTTTTTTTACCCTTCACACACTTTTTGATACACTAATTAACACTCAGAGCCAACTTGGAGTGTTTTGTTTCTACATATTCTATTCTATTCTATTATTTCATTGATCCATTCAAATTCCAATCCATCACTTGAAGTAACAGAAACATTGATCAAAGCCAAGATAGAGAGACCCTTTTCTTCTTTTTTTTTCTTCTTCTTTCACACACACACACACATAACATAAACACAAACATCTATATGATATGATGATGATGCCTTTCAAGATGAGTGAGATGATGACAACAATGGGGTCAACCTTAGCAAGCTTTATGTTTGTTTGGGCAATCATACGCCAGTATTGTCCATATGAAGTTAGAAGGTTCTTTGAGAAGTACACACACAGGATCATGGGGTATTTCTACCCTTACATAAGAATCTCCTTCCATGAATTCTTGGGTGATAGGCTCAAGAGAAGTGAGGCTTATGCTGCTGTTGAGGCATACCTAAGTGCCAACACATCTAAGAGTGCAAAGAGGCTCAAAGCTGAGATGGGAAAAGACAGCACCAACTTGGTTCTCACCATGGATGAGTATGACACAAACATTATTGCTCAATTATTACTTTCTTTTTCTACATCAATGTTTCTTGTTTTCACTTTTTCCTTAAAATCTTGAAAATCTTCTGTGAAAGAAAGAATATATCATATATAATCTTGTATTGAATATTGGTATTTATATTTGTGCAAGAAAGGTATGAGAGAGTGACAGATGACTATGAGGGTGCAAAAGTTTGGTGGGTATCTAGCAAGGTTGTGTCAGCAACAAGGTCCATGTCATACTACCCTGAACAAGAGAAGAGGTTCTACAAGCTCAGCTTCCACAAGAAGTATAGGGACTTGATCACAAGTTCTTATTTGGAACATGTTATGAGGGAAGGGAAGGAGATTCGGTTGCGGAATCGGCAGAGGAAGTTGTACACCAATAGCCCTGGATACAAGTGGCCAAGTTACAAGCAAACAATGTGGAGCCACATTGTGTTTGAGCACCCTGCAACCTTTGAGACAATGGCTATGGATTTTGAGAAGAAGAAGGAGATCATTGAGGATTTGGTTACTTTTAGCAAGAGCAAAGATTTCTATGCAAGGATTGGGAAGGCTTGGAAGAGGGGCTACCTCCTTTATGGCCCTCCTGGTACTGGCAAATCCACAATGATTGCGGCCATGGCGAATTTGTTAGGATATGATGTCTATGACTTGGAGCTCACGGCAGTTAAGGACAACACTGAACTGAGGAAGCTCTTGATTGAGACGACGAGTAAGTCTATAATTGTTATTGAGGACATTGATTGCTCCCTTGATCTTACAGGGCAGAGGAAGAAGAAAGGTGGTGACAAGTTGTCAGATGATGAGGGCGAAAAGGCGAGCTTAGAGCTTAGGAAAGAAGGGAAGGAAGATGGAGGTTGTGGCAGCAGCAAGGTGACGCTTTCCGGGCTATTGAATTTCATTGATGGGATATGGTCTGCTTGTGGAGGGGAGAGGTTGATTGTGTTCACTACTAACTATGTCGAAAAGCTTGATCCGGCGCTGATCCGAAGGGGAAGGATGGACAAGCACATAGAGTTGTCCTATTGCAGCTTTGATGGATTCAAAGTGCTTGCCAAGAACTACTTGAAGCTTGAAACTCATTCGAAGTTCGACACAATCCGGAAGCTAATTGGGGAGATCAAGATCACTCCGGCCGATGTTGCTGAGAACCTTATGCCTAAGTCTCCACTGGATGATGCAGACAAGTGTCTTTCTTGCTTGATCGATGCGCTTGAGGAAGCTAGTGCTGCTATGAAAGCAGAGGAAATGAAGCAGAGCTGCGCCAGAAAGGAAGATGAGGAACCGAAGCATGCCAATGATCACATTAAGGAAGATGAGGGACTAAAGGACACAAGTCACATTAAGGAAAATGGTGAGGTATGGGAAGACATAGAACCTGTTCAAGCTAAAAAGCAAAGCCTATAGCCCTTTATTTTGTGGTTTTGTAGAAGAATTCTTAAGAGCAAAACATGAGGCACATTATTTCTCATCATTGAATGTAGTAATTATCACATTCATGTGTCTACCTTCCATGAAACAATGTAAAAGGAGAAGAAAAATGAAGTAGATTAATATATACTATAGGGGTCTCTAGTCTGGTTTGGTTTGGCTCCTCTTGTAATCTCTGTTCTGAGATCTTTGATATCCAACTAAACCCTTCGAATTTTAGGATTAATTTTGAGCTGTGTTAGAGAATAATAAAATTAATTGTTAATGCCTTAAAGATCCAACTCGATATGTATATAAGCATGTTGTGAACTTTATTATCAATCTTTATATGTAAAACAACAAACTTACTAAAAGACAATTCAGCACATTAAGAATAATAATAATAATTTTTAAAAAAAAACAGCAATGCTTGTTAATCTGAAAGCCACATCTTTTTAAAGTTACAGTACCTGTTAAGTTATTGTACATCAATTGGATGGGTTAAAAGAAACCCTCCCAATATTTCTTCCTCCATCTTCATAGACCCTTTGAATGTAGAAACACTAAAAAAAATGACTACTACCTAACCTACATAACTCCAGCATTATGCCATAGGAAGATCATGATCATAACTAACTCTGGGATTACAACAAAATTTATAGTTCTATTATCATACACATCGGCTTCCGCGGTATAAAATTACAGTCCCTACTCCCTTCTGCACAAGCAGAAGAAGGGAAAGCTTCAGCAGTCATTCATTGTCTTCATCTTTCATTATTGTATTTGGACCATCATCAAAACCTGAGCTAGGGGCGAGCTCGTTCAAATCAAGGAAATGGTGCTTTCCGTTTCCGATGGCCTCGACCTCCTCCTGACCAGGACTACTTGACTTTTCAGGAGGCGCATTTTGTTCATTCTCTTCTACTGTAACCGGGGGATAAGTAGCAGGCTCTTCTTCTACTTTCATTTCCTGGTCTTCATCATCATTGCCATCAGAATCTTCACTTTCCATCATATATTCCCCATTCTCACTGGGTTCTGAGTGATCAGCTGATGTATTAGACTTTTCAGGTTTAATAAACTCTTGTTCTGATTCCGACGCCTCATATTGCCGGTAATTTATACGGTTTCGGTTTGACCTCTTACTGCGTCTTAGACCCGAATGAAAATCATTCACAGGTCTGCGTTTAGAATCCCTCCTAGTACGGCCTCGTGATGACTTAAACTTACGGGGTTTGTCACTGTCCTCACTGATGCTCAAGGAATCTTCGTCGTCGTCATCATCTTCTTCTTCTTCCTCTTCATCTTCCTCTTCCTCTTCAACATTATCTTCATCCCATTGATATTCTTCATCTCCTTCAGAGCTACTAGAATGCTTCCTTCTCTGCTTGCGCTTCTTGAGATACTCTTCATCATATACAGCTTCTCCAACAATATCATCATCGCTGTCAAAGTCAGCATCATTATCTGATACAGGATCAAGGAACTCTTTATCCGAGTACCTCTTAGGTCTCTGTCTTCGACGATTGCTGATTTTAAAATGAAATGGTTAATGAATATTAGGCAGGAGAGATCAAAACTCAGAACAAATTTGAGACAGAAGAGGACGAAAAAAGTTGCACACCTTCGATCACCAGGATCCGTTATATGGTCCTCCTCATCATCATTAGAGTAAGGTGATTTTGGAGATGACCAACCAAAATTCAGATTTTGAGGGGTACTTGAAGGACCACTCCATTTGCCATTAGAAAAAGCTTCCGGTTTTGCCACTAACTCTCTCCTGGCCATGGATTCTGGGGATGGCTGCTTCTTTCTGACAAAGGAAGAAACAGAAACATTTATCATAAGTACAAATTCTAAGTGAATAAGTGTGACTAGCCTGTCTCCCTCCAATTATGTATATAAGCACAGAAAGATAAGCGCATACTTGGTTTCTTTGATTGCCTCGTTTATGGACTTATCATAGTCATCTGCAAAGAGAGTATTACCAAAGTTAGAGTAAAATCAACACATAGAAAATACTTGGGGGTTGGTACATAAGTTGGTTCCTGCAGAACATCAGGTCCTTATGGGGAAAATGTGATAAAGGACATTCATTAGGGTCATAGATTAAAATGGTGGAGGGTTTCCGCATATTGCAGGTTATAGATTAAAACCACTATGCTGTCATTGTAAAAATAAAAACAGAAAAGGGAAAGGAATTTGGTCAGACCAATAATGAAAACTGACAGAATACAGATGAGGTTACAGCTTGTATAAAAATGAACATTAAATTTAATAATTTCAAAAATGCTTTGGTCACCATCAGGATCAACACACTTGAAAATGCAACACCGGCAAAAGAATGTAAAACAAAATGGCCAACCCAGCTGTAAAATCAGAATGACAATCCACCTATGATGTAGACATCAAATACCAATACCAATACCAAGAAAACGAAGACTCAGGTTATAGTGAAAAATTCTTGCTCTTACCAAAAGTGTAGGTCACAGGTTTCCTATAACGCAGTGAACGTCCGGTAGCAAGACCATCAGAAACCATGTAATTATCAAGAAGAAGAGCCTCTCTCTGTTGCTTTTTGAGCAACTTTTCTTTTCTCTGTGCCAATATTCAAATCAACTTTGTAAGTTGAAAAACACTAAGATTGTTCAAGGACCGTAAATCAGGGGATATCAAGTAAAAATACTCAGATTGTCCCTATATTCTGAATTTGGCAGCCACAGTAAAGAGTACCTTATGGACTTTCTCAATTTCAGGGAGCATGTCTATCTTTAGCTTTTTCCCCACAGAAACCTCTGTCCTGTTTTCACTTGTGAAAAGCTTCTCCTGTGCAAACAGATGAATAAAGTGATATGCAGCTCAACGTGAAGGACAAAAACGACATAATTCATAATAAACTAAATAGGGGATGGGTTACTTTCTTTGTCCCCCTCCCCCTCCTCTACTTCAGAAAATGAATAACAAAGCAAAAGAATGGATCAATCAGCTGGACACATGAACTATCAGAATTGTTAAAATCTTATGATAACATAATATTGATTATTTTATGTATTTTAATTTATTAATTTTTCTGTTTTTTCTTTAAAAAAAATGAATTTGTTCCATAAAGGGTGCTTATTATTTCCCTTCTAGTTTCCTTACTTCTACCTACCCCACCTAGTGGAGCAAGGAATTTTTGTTGTTCACTGTTCCTTACTTCTATCTCACTGTTGTTGATGCCATTATATGTGTATAACTAAAGAAAAGTTTCAATGTATAATGTAAACAAACAAGCAGTACCAACAGGAATTTTCCATAGTTGGGTAACTCATTCAACTTTCCGGAGTTTCATCTGTTCATGAGAACTTCACAAATACTATTAATCATACCGTCCATTTATAACACCAAAGTTCCAATTCAAAGCAAACCACCCAACAATTATAAAATGTCAACGGCTCAGTACTATGTAGTAACTCATATCAACTTAAACAAAGATCAAACAGATTTAGTAACTTACAGAAACATCTTGGAATTCATCAAAATTAGTAGCCGCAGCTTCCCACTGGTATGATGTATTTGAAAGAACCTGCGAACCTCTTGGTTTCCCTTTCTTCAATTGAATCACTTCAGTTTTTCTTGTTTCTCGATACAACCTATGACCAACAATTGGGTCATCTTCATACCTGCACTAACCAAATTTATTAAAACCACAAACAGATGTAAAGTAAATTTTAAAAATAACATCTAAATTGAGCTCCTATAAGTGAAACCAAAAGTATATTACCAATAAGAAATTCCATGTGAATCACCTCCAATTCGCTCTTTACGAAATGTTGAAAGTTGAACACCGTGTTTGAGTGAGTTGTCAATATAATTCCGGATATCTTCTTGCTGCAAAATATTGCTTAAATTTGGTCAATATAGGACTAGTACATTAGAAAATGGGATAACCAGAACCATTCCAGGACATAACGTTGTATCCTTTGCCTATGATAGTATGATGAGACATCACTGTGTCATTCAAAGTTCACTTGTTTGAGAGAAGATATATGATGTTGATGAATATGAGCAGTACCTCAACACGAATGTCACATAATGCTTTTAAGATCACAAGACGGACCCCTGGATCAAGCGATTTATATACTTCAATT
>JASCZI010181596.1:20416-33174 GCA_036250425.1 Stylosanthes scabra
CGCCCTGTAATATTAGCATAAAAACTGAGGCTGGGTATATACATATATTAACATTCTACTATTTAAATATTGCACGCATACTAACCCATGTGAAGCAACAATTGGAAGATCCCCATCAGCAACCTGCATTTGAATTCCATCCCCTTATTAGCTCTTGAAACTATAAAAAACATAATACATGATAAAATAACAGCCTGTTAAGTTAAAGTATTTCATTACCCAATGCCACCAATCTCTCAATTTTCTGCATAATACGGTTATCCAAGTATCACGTGTAAGTGCCATGCGTATAATAGGAGGGATTGCCTATCAAAAGGTTCAATAAGTGCTGTTATTAGACCACCGGCAGTGTTCAAATAAACAAGAAAATAAAGTTCATAGGTTCTTAAGTAATAAACCAGAGATCGCTGCACTAGCACTATGGCTAAAACCATAACTTCAAATAGCTGTCACAAAATCTGGAACTGTACACTCCCTTGCAATATATAGCCCTAAATTGCTCTCGTTTTCTCTATGTAATGGTTACAACTGACTAGGCTTTTATGAGAGATTAATGCAACAATAATATTGTTACAATCAAGACAAGTTTTATTGGCTCCAATTCCTACATGATCAATAAGATCAAGAGCCTAAAGCATATAAAAGCCTTTACTTTCCATCATTCCACAATTTGTGGCAGACAAATTGAGAATGATGATCAAATATGGAATTGTATGGTCACTAAAGCATATAAAAGCCTTGGCTTTCTATCATTTCCCAACATCTAAGATATATCCATTTATCTCCCCATCCATGTAGTAGAGACTCATAGAATGTATGGTGGATGTTATAATTTGTCATTGATCAGCCAACTTCGAACCGTAGCTCAATAGATCAAGGATCCATAGAGTATCTTGCTTCAGGAATTTTAATAAAGTAAATTCACACATTCCTCACAATATGTTTATCTTCCAGTGAACTATATAGTTCAAGTCAGAAACTTTTCGGTACAAATTACATAGAACAAAACTCTTGTAACAAAAGCTTTGGCAATTCTACTATGTCGACCCCTATTTGATTCACATGATTCTATCTCATACAAAGTGCTCATCAATGTATGCATTTGTGTCTTGCAACCCTAATTTTGATTAACTTTGAGATCAATTTGAATCCAGAACATCATGAATAGTTCTAAGACATGGCTAAAATGAAGAATTACAACAAAGAAACCCTGCTCTCTACATAGCAACCTCTGCCAAACATGTAATTCAGCCATAAAACTATGCCGTCATAGTCGGACTATTATATTTTTCAAGTCCATTGATGAGCCATCAGTGTGCAATGGAAATTCAAGCATAACAAATCTTCAGTTTCTGATTAATTCTGCCACTTTCACCCACAGCAACCTCCTATGAGTATATAGTCCCAAAAATAAACCTCATAAATCTAAAGTCTCACTGATAATAATAAGTCAGCATCCTAAAAAACTAGCAGAGAACTAAAAGTTGCAACTCATGAAGCAAAGCCATGAAAGTACAAACTTCGCAGCATTTGCAAACTTCACTCGCTATGGAAACAAGCACAACAGCAGAACTTCAACTGAAGTTCCATAAGTAAAACATCAGAATAACCCTACTACATTCAAAGATAAAATGCCATAAAACTGAAGAAGAAGCACAAAAAAGGAGCACCAACCTTTAGCAAAGGCATATGAATATCACTCAAAGTGTCATTGGGAGTAAGAAGCGCAGTCTCTAACTCTTCAGCAGAAAATTCAAGTGAGATATTCAAAAGTGGCCTAAACAGCTGCAACAACAACAACAGGGTAAACACAAAACAAGCATTTTCAGAAAGACAAGGAAATGCATAAGAATTAAGAACCAAAAAATAACGAAAAAACGCAATCCAAGACGAAAAAGATCACAGCTTTGGAGCTAACATGCAAAAAATTGAGCACCGAAGCCAACTCCCACATGCACCGGAGGTTCCACCGCGGCATCCTGGACGGAGACTGCGGCGGTTCCACGAGCTGCGTCACGATCTTCGCGCATTGCTGCTGCTGTGGCGACAGCGGAGGCGACTCCTCATCTTCTTCTTCTTCCTCCTCCTCCGCCCGCCGGCGCTCTTTCTTCCCGGACTTCGGCTTCCTCCGATGGATCGACGGCGAAGGCTCCGCGGCGAAGAGACCTGAGAGGCGAGAAGCGGCGCGGAGGACACACGCGCGGGAGGGGCGGTTGCTCCTGGTGGTTGGCGGAGGAGGAGAAGGATCGGCGGCGACGGTATCGGGTTCGTCGCCGGCGACGTGGTTTAGTGAATTGGGTTCCGGCGACGACGAGGATCGGCCATGGGCGGTGGCCGGAAGAGGGGGAGATCCCTGGGACATGGTGGTAAGAGAGAGATCGGAGAGATTAGGGTTTAGGGGAAGTTACGGTGGGATTACATGTAGAGGATCATGGGTTAGAGAGAGAAAATCAAAGAAAGATAAGAATTTTAGAAAGGGAAACAATGAATGAAGAGAAGAAAGGAAGAAAAAAAGGTTTTTTTTTTTTTTTTTAAGTTGGGGAAGGACCATAGGGTCCAAACCCTCAAATCCAAATACCCCCTTTTATGAGGTTCTTGTGTTTATGTGACTCTGCAAATAGAGTAGTAGACTCTGAAGAGTGTGTGTAGCAAAGTGAAGTGAGAGAGGGAAAGAACTAAAGAAGTGTTTGTGGTGAAGAAGGGATGAAGAGGAACAAACAAACACAACACCTGAATTTTAGTTTGGTTTGTTATTGGATTTTAATTTCACTTTAGGTCAATTTGTAACACTTAAAGAACTGTTAATTTTATGCTTTTTTTTTTTTTTTTCTGTTACCTTGTAAATAGGTCAAATTTCTAATCTGGTTTGGCAATAAAAGAGGTAGCTAGGGTTAAAATTGAATAGTATTTGTCTTTTCCTGATAACATTTACCTCCAATTTGAGGTTGTTTGTCATTTGGTTAAAACCAAAATCTTTAGCTAAATTTGACCGTTGCTGGGTAATTTGGGACAAGATATAGTTCCCCATGCTAAAGACTTTGCAAATTCATAAATGAAATAAAAATGTCAGAAACAGATTCAGAAAGTAAATAAATTTGACCTACATTATTTTTTTCCCCAGAACTGCTCAAATGAATTAATGTATGTATTATATTGATTATTGAAGCATGTAAGGGAATTTATTACTTCAATAATAATAATAGCAGATGAGGGATTACCAAACAAAACAGTACTAGGTTTTCTTCTTCCGTGCATGTGGGAGAGGGACAAACACAAACCTACTCATAAATCATAATCACATCGCACAGCTAGATTCACTTAACTTTATGCTGAGAAAGGAAACACATCAATAGCAAGAATAAGAACTTAACAATTCTGATCATTGCCATGAACATAATAACATTACATCAAGTGAATATACTTTCTATATATTTTTCTATCATTCTTCATGAGCACACACTACACAAAACAGATCAAAAGCAACAAGGAAAATGATATCTGCAGAAACTGGTATATAGAGAAGTTAAGGCTTGCATGAGATGGAGATGAAGAAGAAGAAGGAGGAGGAGGAGGAGTCTCTGTTGTTGTCTTTTCCAGGGAGCAAGTGTAACTGCAACGACTCGGACGAACGACACGGTAAACGCCGGTGCTGGCAAGGATGTAAACGTCTTTGTTGTTGTCTTCTCCAAATGAGTAGATATAGCCTAGAGCTGGAAGGGTGCTTCCAGGCACAGAATCACATTGAATAGGAGAATCATGTGAACAGCTGAAGGGAATTTTGCTGCTGCTGAAGTTTCCACTGTTTTCGGGCACTTCGGTTGCTGCCCATGCTGCAACTGAATATAGATCAGCATACAGGTACCTGAGGTTTCAGATTTTAGTTAGAAAATCTAAAAGTAGGTAGCAGTTGATATCATATGAACAAGTAACAAAAGTGATGTTACTGAACAAACTAGAGCTTAAAACTCTTAGAATTTGAGTTAAATTTGGTCCTTAAAGTTTCACCTTTCTGTTAAAATAGTCCCTAAAATTTATTTTAACTCTGTTCAATCCCTAAATTTTAGAAATACACCTCATTTTAGTTCCTGGGCAACTTTCATCACTCATACGTTAATGTCATGTTAATATAGATGGTCGGTTGTCACAATGGCTACCAAAAACAATGTTATTTGATGAATAACCCTTAAATTAGATTGAAACGACTTGGTGCCAAGGGATATTTAAGGCGAATGTTTCTTACTAAATATCATTTGGAATGACGTCGTTTCAACCCAATTTGAGAGCCAATAATAAATAGCGTCGTTTTAGGTATTCCCTGTGGCAGTCATCCATTTATATCAGCATAACAATAACATATCAAGTGATAAAAGTTGCCGGACTAAGTGAGATACATCTCTAAACTTGGGGATTCACAGAGTCAAAATAAACTTCAGACCATTTTAGTAGAAGAGTGAAACTTCAGGAACCAAAATTGAGAATCAACTTGTGAATATATATATACCTTCCATACAAGCAAGGATCAGTGTTAGATCGATACATATAACCTCCAATGATGGAAGCTGACCCTTCATTCTTGTTAACTTGAGAATGGTTGTATCCAAGTATTGGCATGATTGCATTTATGGAGTTCTTGGAGGTGTTGCCACCAGGTGATTCATTAGGAGTGAATGGATAGGGACCCTCATAAACACGCCAGCCATAGTTTCCACCCTTTGTGATGAGATCCACTTCCTCATAAAGATCCTGCAAAAATCACTGATTTAACTCATAATAATGTATGGAATTTAAATGTAAAATGTCACACTGCAGAAAGGCCTATACAAGAAGAGAATAATAAATAGAAATTTCAAGTCATCTAAGGTGTGAAGAATTCATATACCTGTCCAACATCTGCACAGAAAAAGTAGGAAGGTCTTTCTGAATCAAAACTGCATCTCCATGGATTTCTTAATCCCAAGGCCCATATTTCAGGCTCTGAACCATTGTCTTGGATGAATGGATTGTCCTTAGGAATGGAATAGCTACCCCAAAGACCTTGGTTGCTAATTTCTGTTGCACCTGAAAGATAACAACAAATGCTTATCAAGAGTGAGAAAAAAAAAACTATAATTTTTTATGCACCAATTGTATGACTCGAGCAGCGAGTGCTCGAGTCAAAACACTTTTACTAACGACAGTTATGACAAAACACGATTGAAATGTCTGTATAAAACTTTTTTATATTAGCAGGACCTAAAAGTTTTCTTAGAAACCAATGTATTTTATTGCCAACATTTAATTAAGCAATCAAAATGTTGGAAAATTATCACACTAGGATATGAATTGAGTAAAATACTCACTTGGGATGTTGTTGTCTATATCAAGCCTCATAATCTTTCCAAGCAATGATTTCTTGTTTTGTGCAAAGTTGTAGGGATCACCAGAGCCTCCACCATCTCCCATCATGAAGTACAAGTACCCATCTTTGGGTCCAAAGAGTATCTGACCTCCATGCTGAGATGTAAAAGGCAACCCCATTGTAAATATCCTTCTCACCTCTGTTGGTTTAGCACTTGTAGCCTGAAAATTCAACAATACCTTAGTACTCAAAATTTAGTCCTATTCATCATGACATTGAGCTAAAACTCATATCTGTAATGATAGGAACTACTTTTGTGTGTAGGAGAGATCTGTACCGATGAAGGCTGAGACGCGGTGCCATTAGCAGTGTATTCAGCAATGACAGTTTGGTATTGGCATGGTTGTGCACCATTATCAGTACCTATCTTTGAAGGATCACAATTGACTTTTGAGTTGCAAGAACATATTCCATTACAACCAGGCCACTTATCTTTGTCACAGTTGAATGAGGCGAAGAACCGGCCATTCTCTGCGAATTTAGGATGGAATGCCATTCCCATCATTCCAAATTGAGTATCAAAATAAACTTGATCAGTTAGATCAACAAAGGGACTTGACTCATCCAGCTGCAATTGTCCTCCTGATCCATCAGCAGGGATAGTAGCCAACCAAACTTTTCCCATTTGATTCGAGAAGAAGGCGCGGTTCGAGCCATCCGGATGAGCAACCATGTTGAGATAAGATCCATTGCCAATTTTTTCAAGGCACAAGCCATGTGGAGGACTAATAGGAGCTTCAGATTCAGTGTTCTTTAGTGCAACAGGTTCTCCTTCAAAGCATACAGATTCACTAGTGGAGGATCCACCAAATGCAGTACAAAAATCTGTTTTTGACTGCCATAGATCTGTGAGTTTGCTTGGATTGGTTTTAGATGGTGATTTCCCTGCTTGGCCTTGTAATGAAGGCGAAAATGGCGAATTCTTTATTGACACTGATTGACATGCTTCCCATACTTGAGAACAGAAGTCTTCTACTGCTACTGCCTTTGACTGAGAGGAATTGGATGCAATGGTGGAATTGCATAGCAAGGGAACCGACCGTGGCGTCGATTCAACTGTAAACAGCTCGGCCGAATACGGATCACACCTCTACAAAAACAAATCAAGTTTACATGACAAGCAACTTCTTCTAACATTAGAAATTATTCAAATATACCACAGAGGAATATTTTGTTCCAAGATTTTTTGAAAGTGTGCTTTATATATGTTGAGTAAAGCTTGAAACTTAAAATTTCAAGATCATCATGTGAGTATGTGACTAGATAGATATTTTATTAATATAAAATTGGTCAATACTGGTTATTAGTCAACAAATTACTTGCAATATGCTGATTTTTCAAGCAACCAAAATTTCAAAATTCATAAAGAGATACCATATTATCTTTAATAACATATCTCATCTTTGGATGTGCAAGTAAACAGTTAAACTCAAAGCAAATTCTTGGTTTTCTGAAGAACAGAACCTTACCGCGCAAAGTATCGATTTTAGAACTGAGGCACAGGCAGTATCAGAGATGTTCATAAGCTGGAATTGCTTCTGAATTTGTGCATCTTCTGTGGTGTTGCAGCAAGTGCTTCCATTGTAAGGACAGAATCCAAGTGTTGTATTGAGAATGAAAGGTGCACCTACACCAAACAAAAAAAACAATAAAATCATATGCATAAAAAAAATGGCAAAAGAAAAAAGGATGGATATACTTACTTGAGTCAACACATAAAGGAAGTGAAGTTGAGGGATCCAAAAACAGTAAGAAGCAACAAAACATGAAGTTGATGGAAATTAGAACACTCTTCATGGTACCAAACTGGTTGAAAGCTAAAGGTACAAGGATAAAAAAACATCAAATCTAACTCAATTTTAAGAGTGTCTGAGTAATGATGGTGGTGGTGGGGTTGATAACATTATTCTACCCAAAAAGAGAAGCTTCTTGAGAGTGTTGAATTTTTCTCCCTCTGTCTCTTTCTTTAGACTTGCAAATCTTTCTTACAAACCAGTCACTTTTAGTAATAGTTATCTCTCTCTTTTTTGTTTAATTTTGTTCAAGTATCAGCTCTCACAGTCAGTCACATGAAAGCTACTTGAAAAAGATGGTCAAAAACCACTACCTCAACTTTTAGAGACTCAGAGTAGTTGTTGCGTTCATTAATTGTAGCATGGTAGGCTATGGCTTCATAATTCATATATAAAATTAGTAAATTATAATCACAATAGTTGAAGATGATGATAAAGGCATCAAGTTGGAGATGACTTTGGGCAGCAGTTGACTTTTTTAATCTGGCTTAAATGCTTAATGGAAAGAAAGCCAGCATCTAGAAAACAAAATGGGGTGCTTGTCCGTGTTGGTTGTTAGCTTGGTTCATGGTGGAGTACATATATTTTACTTTTCGGACACACAGCTAAGGACTAATTTATCACGCATATAAATGGAGTTTTGATCCACGACGGATTAATGATTGATCTATCAAGCTGGAAGATATTGTGAGAAACTAGAGGAAAAACGATGAAAAATATATTCGTTTTTAAATTTTGTAGAAAATTTTTTTATGGATGTCAAATTAATTTTATTTTTTTGAGATTAGAACTGTCAATGCTTGAATCATGATTTAAAAAATTGTTATATATATAGACAGTGTCTAGACATGTATGTCTAATTGATGCACTAAACTACTAAAGTGTTACATGTAAAATATATGTATTATTGTGATGTGCTGCGGTGTAGTGCTGTGTTCATGATAGTGCCATTATTCACTTGGGATTGTAAATCTTCTAATAAATAAAATAACAGAGAAATAAGAGAGAAGACTAAGGAGTTAGGCAATCAAGGATGATAATCAACAAACAAAAATGTAATGATTAATGAGTGATATTACAGTTGAATCTGAAAACGAAATTCATCACTTGATTAGAATCACATGCTCATTGTTGATGTGATAAGATTTGTCTTCATCCCTTTTAATTAATTATGAATTAATACAGTAGTGTCTGGTCCAGATATACCTATCAACCAATAGCACATGTATTAAAGAATATTCTTGGAACTTGGGAGGGTGTAAGATAGGGGAACATAGAACCTGAAACTTTGATCGAAAACTTAGTCTGAAACACATTTTTTTTAGCGCAACAGAAAGTAAAGAAGCAAAACAACTCAGGTTATGTCAAAACACAGGATACTTTCTACAACTCAAGTCACCACTAGAAATGGGAAACCGCAACATGGATCAAAACAGGAACAGTCAAAAGTCAAAACACTAATATATTCTCGAATAGATTCTTTTTCTTTAAAAAAAAAAAAAATCAAAGGCAGTAATGTTTTTTAATAATGTATCAGCATATAGTTAAGACAATATTTTACACTAATGTTTCATCTAATTTCAACTTAACTAGCTATTATGTGCTAGTTGCAGAAAAAAGTAGATGAGTTGGGAGTTGGGAGTCACGAAAGTACAAGGGTAATTTGCAAAATGTGTAATTTTGACTGTATCATCAAAATCAAAATAAAATAAAAAAAGTTGAGTGGGGTCTCAAGATTTTGAACATTTTAAGAAAGCAAATTTCCTTGTGCATTATCCTCTTCCCATATGCAGCTTCGCCACCTAAAACGATCTCAACCATCAAGTGCACCAAGGGCTTTCATGTCCTCCAAGAAAGCCGTGTATGAGTCATCGATGCTCTGTGCTTTTGGAGCTGATGATGATGAACTCACTGACTCTGGTTTTACAATAGTTGGTGGTCCTGAGACTGACCTTGGGGTTAACAATGTTGGTTTTGGCTTGGATTTTGCCACTGCATTCTCTCTTCTCACCCGAACAGATGCAGGAATCTATCCAAAAACAAATCAAGGTCTGAATCAGAGAAATAATATATATGCAAGTGAGATAGAAATAGAACATTATGCAGGTGATGCCAATTTAAGTTCCATGACATAAACTACGTATGACAACTTGGCTTATTTAACTATTATTTTTATTTTTATTCCTTATTATACTCAAGCTTACAGATAGCTTCCCTTCACATTAACCTCATAGTGTAATGTCAAACTGGGATTATATGGTTGAAACTTAAATCAAATGCAACAACTAGCAGGAAATATATCATGTCAAATTGATTTGACTAAGCCTAGATGTTGTGAAATGTCAAGTACACAAGCATTCATCCACTGTTAAACTTAATGATTTTTATTTACCATCAATACAAACAGTTTACCCACAAAACCTTGTCTCTAGTGAGATAGTTGTCATGGATAAAAAAAAGCTTGCTTGTATGTCCCATCATTTAGTCTAAAATTCTAAATCTATCTGAATGACCACTTCCATAACTTTTCCTTGACTCACTCAACTCAAATTGCCAGGCTACCTTCCATTAATCAAACTCTTCTTACTATGTCTCTTAAAATCCCTCCCTTTACTCTCTGTAGTAATATCCTCATTTCGGAGAGCATCTAAATTCTATGATAAAATATATGCAAATGTCAAACATGCATTTCATGGATATATGGAGAATAAAGAGGTGCAAAGCATCCCATGTTAAGCAGAGTCTAGAAAAGAACCACATCCAAAGGTTGTAATTTTTAAAAAATAAGTAAATAAATAAAATCCAACTTACCATGGCTGTAAGTTCTGGTGTGTGCTGAGCTAATGGCCTTTTAACAACAGTAGATGCAGCAGATTTAACATAAGATGGTTTTTGAGGAGGAGGAGGTGGTGGAGGTAGCCTAAAAGTCATTTGATCATCTTCTTGGAAGCTTGGGGGAGGACCAGGAGGAAGTGGCGGTCTCATCATTGGAGGAGGCCCAGGTGGAGGACCATATGGTGGCCTAGGCATCATGGGGACCATCATTCCAGGAGGTGGTGCCTGACCAGGAAGTCCAGCCACTGGTAATGGAGGCCTCATATCAGGTGGTGGTGGGGGTGGTGGAAAACGGGATATTCCAGGGGGTAATACATCGGCCTGCAAAGTTGGAACTAATGTGGATCCTGGAACAGGAGGTTGTTGCCTTGGAGGAGGAGGCCCAGGAACCATTTTTGGGATCTCATGGCTTGGCAGAGAATTTGTATTGTCAGTAGTAGCTAAAGCACCATCAGACTTTTGTGGCATCCGATTTGGCAGAGGAGGTGGAGGGAGTTGCACCTACATTTTAGAAAGGATGTCACTGTGTTAGTACTTAGTAGAATTGGTTTAGGATGTCACAAAACAAGACACAACATCATAGTCATAATCAACCTTGAACTTTTCAAGTCTTAACTAGGATGATTTCCAAGCAATAATCATTTCAAAATGTGAATAAGGAGTACAGCCATGTTCTTCTTAAATGTTTACATAAAAATATTGGGGACAAAATGCAAAAACCTAAGATATTACTCCCAACACTATAAAGCATGAGTTGATCTAATTTCACTACTTTTTAACATAAAAATATAATATATAATGTTCTTTAGATTCATTTATTCTTCTCCTGGATTTTCAGAAAAACAGGAGGCCCTGTATATGCCAAATCATTGATAAATAATCACAACTGCACAAATGCTTCTCAGCTTTCCATTAATCTATAGTCCTTGTCTATAATATTGCTTTAAATGATCGTTTCATGCCATTATAGATAAATACATAAGACTACCTGACCAGTCTCCTTAGAAGGCAAATCATCTGTTGATGATGATTGGTTTCGCTCTTCACCTCCACTAGTGCCAGGTGGAGCTGGCTGAGACTGTGGTAGGGGTGGAGGTGGAGGGGGTATAGGGTGATTTGCAACTTGCTCTTTAGGTGGAGGACCAGGAGGTGGAGGTGGCAAAGGAGGTGGTGGTAATGATGTAGGTAGAGCAGCAGCAGGTTTTGGAGGCATGGGTGGTGGTGGAGGCAAAGGCAAAGATGCAGCGGGTAAAGCAGTGCCCTCAGCCGAACTTGAACTGCCAACTTCAGGCAGTGGGGGTGGTGGTGGAGGTGGAGGTACAGTTAACATATCATCCCCTGACTCTGTTGCTGATGATGATGCAGCAGTACTCGATGAAGCACCGGATAAGGGAATTCTAGGCCCTGAGAGATCATCACAAAAAGGCGGATCAGGCAACTAAAAGCACATATTCATGATTTTAACAAAGATGAAAAGGAAGCTCTACATACCTACTGACGATTTAAACATGGGAGGTTTCCCTGGAGGTGGAGCCCCTGTAGGGTTTAATGTTGGATGGTAATAAACAGAGTCCTGTAAAATAAATAAATAAATAACTCAAACCTATTAAATATATGCCAGTTTACTTATGTATGTTGGGAACATCAAATTTTTAGGAAAAAATAAAATACATGCAACACAGAAACAACTTTAAATCCTACCTCAGGCTTTGGGTGTTTAACTCTCTCTTCTTCTTCTGCAGTTGTTCTTCTTCGGGGAGGTCCTAAATGACTGTCCAAAAGACATTATAGAGAGTATAAACTAACAAACGAAAAAGTGGACAAAAAGGTAGGTTTTAAGAAATGGAGAGATCCCTCACCTGAACATAACAGGGGTCTCACCCTTCTCCTTCATTTTATCTTCGTATTCCTAGTTAAGAAAGAAAATGGTTTAGATCAATACATCATAGAAAGTGATAATTTGCAGAAACAGTTTATCAAAAAGATTAGCATACAATTGTGTGGAGTGACTTCTGAAGTATAAATTTATTAATTAAGGTCAGTCTCTGCTACTGGTGCAACATCATACTCAGGTAACAAATATTCCATAAAGCTTTACTTCTTCTGCCTTTCACAACACAGTGGGATCAACAGACTAAGTCAGTCTGATGTATAAATTTAACTACCAACACACAAGCTTTTATTTTGGACCAAGAAAAGATCAACTTAAACTCACATAGAGGGGCATGAAAGTAAGCATGTACTACTAAACAGTAGACACGGTGAAGAAACAGATAAAATCAACTTGGAAATTGGCCTCAGAATGCCAGAGATCCACTATCACTGTTATATGTTCTTTTCATTAAAAAAAAAAGAAAAAAAGAAGCAATAATCATGTGCAACATACAACTAAAATTCAATAAGGAAAGAAATATGAAACAATAAAGCGAAATGGTCCAAGAAAAAGAAAAGCACGGTATGTCATTACCCTCCTCTTCTTTAGGACAAGGTTAAGTGTATCTTGTAGTTGTCTCTTCTTGTGCTTTCTTGCCTTGTCCAAAGCACCATCAGCCTCTGCACCAACAAAAACAGTAAATTTGAATAGGTCAAAGTTCCAGAAGACACCAACTTTGTTAAAGTAATATATGCCAAGAATCTAATCTAGTGAATAAAAACAGAAGTTATCAAAGTGAGTAGGAACACGAGTAGGAAAATAAAGAATGAATAAGCCAACATCCCACAAGCCCCAACCC
>JASCZI010181596.1:33300-49578 GCA_036250425.1 Stylosanthes scabra
AGACAACATAATTTCTCCATTCTTTATTACAATGAAAATCTCTATTCTTTGCCCAACCTCCACGGAGACAGAGAACATAGTTTTTCCATTGAGATAGTCAAAAAAACTTTCCCAAGATAAACACTATCTTGGCAGGAATTTGAAAGAATTTATGTGCACACTTTTATTCTAACTACTTGTTTTATAAGTTTTATCCATGTTTACAAACTTACTGAACTTTTTATTCATTAACTTCATTAATGTAATAATTCATGGAAATCTTGGCCTATCAACTAGTTCTAACATCTAATTATCATAAGATGATCAGGATTCTTGAAGAAATCTCAATTCTTGGCAGATATTACGAGTCACTGCAAATTGGTTTTCACTATTCCATATATAAGAGATTCGTACATTCTATAGCAATACACACGATCAATTAATACTTTCTTAATGACAACAACCATAACCAAACGAAATAAGAATAAGAATAAATAAAACAACAATAAATAAATAAATAAAATGAAAGTGGGGTGGGGGAGCTGAAGACTCGACTTACTCATCATTTCCAAGTTCTCAATCTGTTTCTTTAGCTGTTCAGGATCCTTCTTGAGAATCCCCACTTCCCTCACCTTCTTCCTCTCCTTCTTATTCTGTTAAGCAAAATCAAAGAACAAACAATTATAATAAATTAAACTAAAATAAAGAATTAAGCAAGAACTTCGTAATAACAGAAATATCAGAAGATAATTCATTGAAGTAGCTATTAGGGTTAAAAAGAAAAACCCTATCCCTATCATCATAATTTCCCCTTCAATTTTTACAGCAGCTACTTGCATTATAGCTTTTCAACTAATTAGGGTACATATTAGAAAAAAACCGAATTATGAGAAGAGAGTGAAGAATTACCCTTTTCAATTCCTTCTTGCGAAGCTCCTTTCGGTAAGCATCGGTAGGGTTCATGACCTTGCCGCCCTTCGTGGTCTTCATTTTTTCTTATCTTTCAATTCTAAAAACTCAAAACCTCTTTTCTTCTTCTTCTTCTTGTTCTTTTCTCCCTCTCTCAAGAATAAGCTCCTTGATTATCGTTGAGTATCCTCGTCGTTTCGTTCCTATAGCAATTTCTTGATATTGTGCTGCGATTTCAATGATATGAGGTTATGACTTATGATCCGTTCACGCATTCGCACTCTTCACGGATTCTTTTCCTCTATTCTCTAATACTGCTTTGCTTTCCTCTCGTTTTGTTCCCGATGCAGCGATTGCACCATTTTTTTTTTAACAAATAAATAAATAAAATAAATGAAATAGGTTTTGCAATATTTCTTGTTGCCTGGCCCACTGGACTAGTTTCCACCTCTCATTGGGCTTGTATATGGGCCTGAGCTTAGGATGCGGTAACTGTGTGACACAGAGCTACCTAGCTTTGCAGATCAAAAAAAAAAGAGCTACCTAGCTTTGGTCCAAAAAGAAAAAGAGCTACCTAGCAAAGTAGCAAGAGCAGCGGCAGATTCAGAGGAGGTCTGGTGTTTAAAAACCGGCTGGGCCACCAACTTTACTAAAAACCATTCCGGTCGACCCGGGTCAAATAAGATGGGATCGCGATTCAAGAAACGGTTCTGGCTGGACGGTCGAACCTGGAACACCCAAATAAGGTTCCAATTCAACCTTTGGAATCGCCTGTCAAAGAATTGGTTGTGTACTGTTGAACCGGCCAGAAATATGTAATTTATATTTATATTTCATTGAAGTATAGGAATCCTGAAGTATAATCTAATCTCTACATTTTTACCTAATACCAACGGGATCGCTTACTAATAGTTTCACTTAGATTCTTGATCTTATTTTTTTGAGACAATGCAATTTTTGGGTCATCTCTAGCATTAACTCGTAACAAAAATGTTTAACTATACGTTGGGTGATGAGTTGATCGTTAAATAATATGTTGTGTTTGTTCACTTATTGATCAACAACTTATTTATTTTCTTGGTGTTCAAATCATATTATAGAAAAATAAAATGCACCAAAAAATTATTATTAAAAAAACTTATATTTTTACTTTTTTTTTTGGTATTTTGTATTTTTAGTATTTATCATATCATAGAATTGTTTATACATGAAGATAAGAATTTTTTTTTTTGGGGACAATAACTTATTTTTACTTGGGAAAATTAATATAAAGGACCGCTAGGGGATTTAATTATTAAAAATGACCTATTACACTTGAAATTATTATGAATGATTAATTAATATAATATTTAAAGAGAAGAACCAAATCCTTTTATAGAAAGACAAATATATCCTTTAATTTTTTTATTTATCTTTTTTTTATAAACCTAATTTCTTTTTAATTATTTGTTATACCCAAATTTTTATTAATGCATATTTATTTTCTATCATAATTTATTGCTATAATTCCCAATTCTCCTAACCCTAATCACACTTTATTACTCCTATAGATTTTTCTGGGTCAAAATTTGTTGTAAAGTTAATAACTAATCATCATGCAAAGATGATATCATCCCCTAATTTGTAGAGGAACTTTCGTTCCCATCAAAAACAGTAGAAGGTAAGGGTTTAGATGAAAATAATTGGCTCCCAACTGTGAAGATCTATGATGATGGTGGTCATCGTTTTTCTATCTTCTTCCAAAGATGTGATGAATCCACCATGAGTCCATGACCATATATATTGGTCAATCTCTCTAACAATGGGCAATATATTTATATTTCAATTACGAAAATGAATAGTTAGATGGAAACATTGTTTTCGACTTGAATCAAGACTCAACTTGTAAGCATTAATGTTTTTGATATGGTTGATTCTATGCATCAATTAGGATTTGGGTACGATTCGATAATTAAAAAGAAAATAAATTTAGAAAAAGGAAACAAATAAAAATATTAAAGATATATTTGTCTTTCTACAAAAGAGATTCGGTCATTCTCTTTAAATATTATATTAATTAATCCTTCATAATAATTTTAAATGTAATAAGTTCTTTTTAATAATTAAATCTCTCTAACGATCCTTTACATTAATTTTTCCTTTCTACTTTCGAATCAAAGACCGCCCAATCCTAATCAAGCGAGTCAAGTTCTGATGGACCATGGGTAAGACACTCCCAACCTGACTTAACATGCTCAGCTTTATATTCTTCAATTTTCATTATCTTACCACGTAACCCTAAATACAAGAGGATGAAAATTATTAGAAAAAGAAAAAGTATAGAGAAACAATAGTTTGGGAACTAACGGTGATTAACCAACACTCCAAGAGAAGAAAATGAGAGAGCTAAGATGAGTATATAATTTTGGATGATTTTTTTTTTATGAAAAGACTAGGGAACCAACACCTTATGGCCAATAGAGAACCAACATATATTACGGATGATAACTCATATAAATTTTGGATAATAACTTAATGTTTGATATATGAGTTATGGATGATAACTCATATAAATTTTGGATGACAACTTAATTATTGGCTCCCTAACATTGGTTCCGTGGCATTGTTCTATTTTTATTTTTCCGGATGATTATTTTTATTAATTTTGAATGATAATTTACTTATCGGCCTCCATTGATTATCAAAGTATTGGTTCCTAGCATAATTGTTAAAAAATTACCAAGTTTACCAATTATCTTATAAATATAAGTGTTCTGAGAATTAGATCGGACTGACCAATTCGACCGAAAAATAAAAACAGGCCCTTGTCCGGTCCGATTTAGATATAAAAAATGCCTAGTAATTAAATCGGTCAAATCGATGAAAAACCAATAAACTAGTAAAATCGAACTGGTTTTTAATGGAAAACTGGCTTTTATTTAAAAATTATAATATTATATATTTAAATAAATCGAATCAACCTTAATCAAACCTTTAAATATTAAATCAATCATTCTATTGATTTAATAACCGGTTCAGTTCTAACAACCTTGATAAATCTCCCTACGATAACTGCGAAGTAACTAATCACAATCAATTACTATACTGATATTCTGCTGGAATCCTTGTTAACTTAGATATTAGAATCCTTGCAAATACCTTCACCTTCAGGGGGACTGGGGGAGGGTTCTATTATCACCAATTCACCATCAGTGAATCCCTGTTTATAGGCTCAAGTTCGCCGCCCCTGGACAAGAACCATAGTGAAAAAGAATTATCTTTCTCTTAGCTTGTCATTACCATTGCCATTATTAGCCAATGCAGCATGCACCAGGCCATGGTGAGTTGGTGACCATGACCCACATGACCGGCCATACCTTACCCTGGTAGCTTAGCTGATGACATGAAAAACATTGTTACTACGTACCAAGCTATAATCCCTGGCCTATTTACGTCATTATTAGATAAAATCAATTAAATGAATAGATAAATAAATAAATAATATGTAACATGACATTTTTTATTGTTACAATTTTTTATACTCTTACATGTGATAGATTCAATCGGTTTCATTGAGATGTTGCTATGATTGGTATTATTATTAGATCAATTACCAGTTACTCTTCAATAAAGTCTTTTTTTTTTGTCGGTAATGTTCAATGAAGTATTTTAAAGAACACATTTTGACGTAAAAATAAAAGTATAAATTATTTAATGATTTTTTTTTAACAAAATTGTTAAATGATTTTTTAGTCACAAAAAAATCAAATAAAATGCATAATTTATCCCTCTCCGTCCCACAAAAGCCAAAACGAGGAGCGCGCCAAACACAAAAGTCCACAGCGCGCGCGTCTTGGTCACGCCTTCAATAATTACCGTAACAAATTCAAAATTCACGAAACAAGGCACTCTCCATGCCGCACTCGCATATCATATTCCAATGCGAAGCGCCAAGACGAAAACAACCCCTGGCCCTTTCCTCCAACGTCCCTTTCTAACACCCGTGGCAACGGCCATAACAATATTATTCATATCACAACATCCCCCTATTTATTTTATTTTTAATTTCCAATCTTCATTTCCTCTTTAAAAAATTCACCAAACAGCCTCTGATAAATTCTGTTCAGAGCTTCATTTTTACCTCCCCTTTCTCTCTCCTTTTCTGTAACCGTTTCATGGTGGCTTCTGCCGCAGATCTCGCCGTGGATGGAAGGCGGCGATCCTTCTTCTTCTTCTTCCCTCTCCGATAACGATGAGGACGAGAACGAACTACCGGACATTCTGTCCCGAGTTCGACTCGTCGACGCTCCCGTGCTATTGTTCGTTTGTTTCCACTACGCTCTTCGCTCTGAACTCAGCCAGCTCCGCCGCTTGGCGGAAACGGCGTCGTTCGGTGATCGGTCGCAGGAACTGAGCAGAGAAGTTATTCTCAAGCTTCAACGGCGGTTCCGGTTTCTTAAAATCGCTCTCAAATATCACTGTGCTGCGGAAGACGAGGTCAGTTCTAATTAAGCTATAGCATATAAAATTGCTACTAAAATCTGTTTGATTGCTTAGAAAATCTGAGGAAAATAGGGATTAAAGGAAGGAAAATGTTGCCGTTGATAGTAACTAACTACTACTTTTGCTAAACTGCGTTTGGTTGAAGCTTGAGCTATCAGTTATTGTGCTTGAGCTTTTGCATTTTTGTTTTTGGTTTTGTTGTCAACGTTGCGAAATTGCGAAGAAGAGAACGTGGATCTACTTAATAAATCATAGATTTGTATGCCTCCTGATTTTTGTGTTAATTAGTTTAATTTGTGGAATTTGATGAACCTCACTGTCCCGTAATTCGAATTTCATATCGTTAATCTTGCAGATTCTAGTTTGTGTAGGTTAGTTAACCATCGCATAGATTAATAATTATAATTTGTATTTCTATGCGATGGTTGAGGAATTCGGAGTTGAAGGTCATGATGACATTTTGATCCTAATCCAAAATTTTGCAGAGTCTTGTTTTGTGTTGGTTGACAATCGAATAATCTATTTCTACAAAAACTTGTCTGCTTCTTAAATGCTATTTTATTGTATTTTTATATTAAATACACTTCACGTAATACGTCACAGTGTCTGTAGTGTATAATTAGCCAAAAATTTGCATCTAAGAACATCTCCAATGGTATATATTTTGGGTATCAATTTTTATTGAAATCGTAAATAAATCAAATTGATATTGAATTATGCATTGAAAGAAATAAAGAAAGTGATACTGGTATTACTAAGTTGATACCGTATCACTTTGAAAGAATGTCAATTAGAATGTGGCATGTGTATAACTTATTAAATACATGTTAATTAAATAGTATTATGTGGGACTCAAATTGATTTTAAATCAAAACCAAGCATTGAAATAATAAATCTCATATTTATTTCAAATCATATATGATCCTACAAATACTTACTTGGTATTTTGTGAATTCTAAAATAAATTTAAAATTAATACTAGCATTGGAAATGACGTAAACAACCAAGTAGGTCCTATATGTTTAAGTCCAAATAAAAATAATTGCTAATTGTGCAAAACGAGAAGCAAAAATTCTAATTAATTCGTATACATCAAATAATGTTCCACGGATTATATCGGGAAGGTAAATTTAAAAAAATCGTATAAGAATAGCTTTATGCTAAAGTGAATTAGAAGTTGGTCCAAATTATATAGAATTTAAATACCAATACAAATAATTTTTTTTTAAAAAAATATAGGAATTTTTTCATGCACATTTGCAATTTGCTAGCAAGTTACTCGAGTTATGTGGTTTATTACGATAAGATTATATGTATCATTGTATACACTTATTGCTAAATGGTGTGTATGAATATGTACTATGTTATAAATAGATTAATTTTTTTATTAATATATATTAGTTTAATAAGTAAAAAATATGATATATTTGAGCAGAAACGTTGATTTATTTGTTAACGCTAGCTCAATTTTAAGCTACAAGAAAAGTTGTTCGTATTATTATAAGAATAGATTCTCATACTAATTATCTTTTATATAGAATTGAAATTATTTACTTTTCTAATTATTAAATGAAGCATAAAATTTAATGTGTGATTTATATTATATCCTGTTGTATTTAATACTATAATCTGAGAAGAAAAAAGTAAACATAACAACTAAGAATAAATGACATAACTTCTATATACTGCGATTGTTATCCATCTAAGCTAATTAATTAAGGCTCAGTCTTCTGATTCCTGAATATAACTTCTTCAAAACTTTTTTCACAGGTTGTCTTCCTTGCATTGGATACTCACGTGAAAAATGTGGTATCAACATATTCTCTTGAACATAAAAGCACCAATGACCTCTTCGATTCCATCATTCACTTATTCGATGAGCTGATGATGTGCCTTAACGACAATATTGCCAAGCTGTTCCAAGAACTTGTGTACTGCATTGGCGTCCTGCAAACTTCCATCTACCAACATATGCAAAAAGAAGAAGAGCAGGTAGCTGATTTATTATTGTTGTAATTTATGAAAAATGTTAGCTATAGAAGTGCTTTTATTTAATTGATTAAGCTTTTGAAAGACTAATTAGTTTAATAACATAATATTAGAGTATTATCTAATAGAATTCATTTATATGTACCATTGCACATACCTGTATACACCATTTGTGCTAATGTTTATATTTTTTCATATTGCTAAATGGTGTGCAACGATACATCTAGTATTACCGTTTTGAAAAATAGAAACAAACTACTGGATTAGATTTGATCAACATAGTTGGAAGTGGGTGTAGTTAGCCAACATAAAATATTTTAAGAAAAATATAAAGAATTAACTCTTAAATAGCTAAATAGCTAATATTAACTGAATTTAGGATTTATGATTAAAAATTTATAATTTAGGATCTACAATTTTAAATAATTAAAATATTTTTAAAAATTAACTAATATTTATGAAAAATTAGTTAACTAACATTATTATGTTTTATAAGGTAAAAATTCAGTGTGTTTAACTTTATGCGAAATTATTATTTTAAAACTGTTAAATTACAATTTAATCAAATATATTAATTAAATTATATAATATCTTTTAAAAATAATTTTAAATAAAATCGATTATGAGTATTCACATTTTAATGAATATATCTATATGAAAACTAAATAATTTCCTCATCATACCATAAGCCTATCCACATAAACTTAAATAATATAACGCTTTGAATTATCGATCAAATGACAGATAAGCTACCCTAAAAACAAATGCAAAAGAACAAAAGAACAAGAAAAGAAAGAAAAAAGAAAACATTATTAATCTAACCAACGATTATTGAAGAAAGAAAAATAATTCATAATGTGCTAGTATTCACTATTCAGCAGACATTGATCTGACCGAAGAAATAAAGTGGTCAATGGGTAGCAGTTACTATTAGTTACTTGGCCAACACTTATTGGTTTTCCATGAATTAATTGCTTTTCTTTTAAGCTTGTCGCTACAGTTATCTGTCAAATCAGTGTCTGAAGTCTGAACAATATGATGGGTAAAACAAGCAACAAGCCTTACGAACTGATCATATTTCTTCACCTGCATGGCCTACATAACATCTATAATTTTGGTATCATATTCTTGTACGAGTATTTTTTGTACAATCTGGAATTGGATTTCCATAGTGACATTTTTGTTATCAAATTTGTGAACTGATTCAGGTTTTTCCACTGGTGATACAAAAATTACCTACTGAAGAACAGGCTTCACTTGCGTGGCAATTCATATGTAGTGTTCCTATAATATTGCTGGAGGAACTTTTGCCCTGGATGGTGTCCTTCCTTTCTGAAGACAAACAAGCAGAAGTCACTCAGTGTATAAATGAAATTGCACCAATGGAAAAAGCACTCCAAGAGGTAGGCCGCAGTTCAGTACTTGATTATCTCTTTCTATGAATTTCGTGTATTTTTCTAATTCAGATAACATATCGAAGGTTTTGGTTTCTTGGATTGGAAGCAACAAAAACAAACAAATATTCACTGACGTCTCTTTTAAGGATGAAGTTCAAGGTGGTGTTCAATCCTTAGATATAACAAGATCATTTCCGTTGGGTTCTTCTAATAGGAACTACCAAGAATTTTCAAGTCAGATGGAAGTGAATAATGGCCCAAAAGACAAAGATGGGACCACCCAGGTTAATGTTCTTCATCTTTGGCATGATGCCATCATAAAGGATTTGGAAGAAATTCTGAAAGAACTTTGTTTAATAAAAAACTGCAGCAGCTTTCAGAATTTAGAATCACTGCTTATCCAACTGAAATTCTTTGCAGATGTTATCACCTTCTACAGGTAATGCCTCTGAACTTTTTTTTTGTGCTTGTAAGATTTTGTCTAACTAATTTGTTTTAGCCAAGTTTTTCTCACTAAAGTTCATGAACAGTATCTTTCGCTTCTTTCTAAAATGCTTACTTTTTTAATTCTCTATTGTCTGATCTTGGAATATGAATTTCCGATTACAGCAATGCTCAGAAAAAATTAGTACTGAACAGACTAGCTGATGACTGCTTGTCAAAGTCTATCGGACAATTTTGTGATGTAAGTCATATTGAAGATTTACAGCAGCTGTTATTCTACAGATCAGAAAGTGGAATGCCTTTGAGCGAATTTGTAGAGAAGCTTTGTCAAAGACTTGAATCATTCGTATCAAGGCTCAGAAAACAATTTGCTTTTCAAGAAAATGAGGTATAACATACTACCTTTTCTTGGTTATAATTGCACTGTACTTTCGAAGTCAATACTTTTTCTTACCAAGCAAGGAAGGGAACAAGAGAACATCATATTAGTACATATATTATGATGGCACATATAGGCATATTGTGGTTTTGACTTCTGAAACTATCGTATTTCTATTAAACGGACCAGTCAGCATATGCATTCACTTCCATTAATGAAGTTACTTCATAAAGATGGTTCTTACTCGGAGAGAAGAACAAAAATTGAAAGGGAGAATGCATCTCAATGATGTGTCTAGGAAAAGTCTAATCATGATTACTTCTTCCGTATCAAAACATTGTACTTCCTCTGTAAAGGGCTGCTACAGAGGTATACTTAAAAGTTTGACACTTTGACACCCTTATTTTTATCAGGTATTTCCTGCCATTAGAAAGAATTGTAGCAATGGGATGCAAGAGGGACTTCTGAGCTTGAGCCTGTATATGATGCCACTTGGGTTAGTAAAGGGTGCTATAACATGGTTTTCAGTTCACTTGCCTGAAAAGGAATCCAGATCCATTCTCTACTTCATAAAGAAAGGAAATCATGTTGCCTGTAAAGGCTTTGCATCGCTCTTACAGGAGTGGTTCCGCAATGGGTATTCAGGTAAAACTTCTATTGAAAAATTCCGACAGGACTTGCATCACATGTTCAAAAGCAAATACTCTTTCTTACCTGAGCAAGTTAAGAAAGCACCTGGGTTTTCTTTAAATTCTGACAAGCTGCCTCATAAGGTCTCTAGCAAGATTTGTCTATCCTATCCCTCACCTTCGGGATCCAACAAGTATGAGACACCATATTCCACAGGAATTAATCTGCGTATACTTTTTCCGGCTACAGTCCTTAAGTTGCATCTGCAAGCAAATAGTTCTTCTGCTTCCTTTCTTGAAGATCCAAAACCAATTGACATAATATTTTTCTTTCACAAGGCTATCAAGAAAGATTTGGATTACCTTGTTCTTGGCTCAGCTCAGTTAGAAGACAATCCTAAGATGCTTATGGATTTCCACAAGCGGTTCCACATCATACATTTTCTTTATCAAATCCATAGTGATGCAGAGGATGAAATAGTTTTCCCAGCTTTGGAGGCAAGTGGTAAGCTCAAAAACATTAGCCATGCCTACACCTTTGATCACAAAGTTGAAGTTAAACACTTCAATAAAATATCCCGCATCCTTCATAAGATGTCTGAATTAGATCTTTCAGCTGCTACATCCTTGGTAAGGTATCAGCATTTATGCAGGAAGCTGCAACAAATTTGCAAATCAATGCATAAATCACTTTCATGCCATATTGACCGGGAGGAAGTAGAAATTTGGCCTTTAAGTAGAGAATTCTTCTCAAATAAGGAGCAAGGAAAGATCATAGGATGCATGCTTGGAAGAATAGGAGCACAGATATTGCAAGATATGATACCTTGGCTAATGGCATCGTTAACACAGAAAGAACAGCATGTTTTAATGTTCTTATGGTCCATGGCTACTAAAAATACAATGTTTAATGAGTGGCTAAGTGAATGGTGGGATGGGTACAGTATAACTAAGCCAGCAGAGGGAACAAATAATGCACCTAAACAGACTGTTGAGCCACTGGAGATTATATCCAAATACTTTTCTGAAGAAGTTCTTGATGAATTACAAGAAGAACCCTCTTCCAACACAAGTGATGATTTTCTTCAGAACGATCATATTGGTGATAATGTCCTGCTGTCTAACAACAAATTTGATGGCACAGTTAAGGTTCAAGCTGCAGCGCAGAATAAAAATGAAATTTCAAAATCCACAAATCATTTTCAAGAAAAGGAAGGAATCACATTCACAAATACAATCAACAATGAAGCTCAATCATTTCAATTTCGTCACAAGTCCAGGCATTATGACCGACTTCTGAAAATGAGTCAAGATGATCTGGAGAAGGCAATAAGAAGGGTAACTCGCGATTCCTGCTTAGATCATCAAGAAAAGGCATACATAATACAGAACCTGCTAATAAGGTTAGTTAAGCATGTGTTACTCCATTTTTCATCTCAAATTCTAGAGCAACTATTTAACAACGTTGCTTGCTTTATTTTTCGGTTAGTTTTAGTGCCAATAAATTATACAATTGATATGATCCTTGGACAGCTTTAGTTCATACCTTATTTTTCTCTTAAAGAATCATATAATCAAAATGGCAAGAGTGTTTTTGGCTGAATTCGTATGTGTGTCTTGTTTTTTATCATTGGAATTTGCAAAGCCGTAAACTATGCCTCACCATGAGGATCAAATCTATGTGTTGCATCTGAATAGCCGTGAAATAGGAATATACATGAATTGTTGCAACATGCATCAGAGAATATTGATATTTAAATTCAACGGAAGTTAGCATACTAACTTTTGAATATATGTGAATTATATGACACTAATAGTTCTATTCTAATCTTCAAGAACTAATGGAAATATGGAGGAATTTGACATTAATTTCTACATTATTTCAGCCGTTGGATTATTAGACAGAAGATATCCTTTACAGAAGTTGATGTCAAAAATGATGAGCAGGAAATTCCAGGGAAGCATCCATCCTATAGGGATCCTCTCAATCTAATTTATGGTTGCAAACATTACAAGAGAAACTGTAAGATTTATACACCCTGTTGCAACCAACTTCATTCTTGCATACATTGCCACAATGAGGTATCAGATCATACAACTGACAGGTAAGAAAAGTATCAAGTCAGAAAGCTTTTAATTAAGAAATTCCATTTCTTCGAATTCATATTTAAACGATTGCCTAAATATATATTTAGGAAATCTATTACAAAAATGATGTGCATGGAGTGCTTGAATATTCAGCCCATTAGTGCCACATGCTCAACTTCTTCCTGCAAGTTAACCATGGCAAAATATTACTGCCGGATCTGCAGATTATTTGAGGATGAAAAGTAATGTAACTTAATTGCTCTTGAACTTGTACTTTGTCACCTTTATCTAATTGTTTATTATCTACTTATCATTATGCTAAGCTATCCAATTTTGTTAGTCCATCTTTTTATCAGTTAAACGAAAAACTTTTACTGCAAAACCTCTAATACTTGAAACCTTCTGCAGGGAAATTTACCACTGTCCCTATTGTAACCTGTGCCGAGTTGGAAAGGGCTTGGGTGCAACGTACTTTCATTGCATGAATTGCAATGCATGTATGTCGCGTAGTCTTTTAGTACACACATGCAGGGAAAAACATTTAGAAGATAACTGTCCAATTTGTCATGAATATATCTTCACATCCCTGGCTCCGGTAAAAGCCCTTCCATGTGGTCATGTGATGCACTCGGCATGTTTTCAGGTACTACTACCTTAAAAGTAAAAGAATAGAAAAATCTCTTCAAGTATGAAGAATATATAGACAATCTAATTAGTATTTATGATGATTCTTCCAGGAATATACTTGCTTTAACTATACCTGCCCTATATGTAGCAAGTCAATTGTAGACATGCAGGTTAGTTATTATTTGACTTTATTCCATATCCTGTATGTATGTATAAGGAAATATTGTTCATATAGCTGCAAGTACATTTTATCATTGAACTTTGAGGACAACCTTACAAGGCTACACAACCTACACTTGCTGTCAATACTTAATACCATCCTTATTTGTTCTCTGATTATTGTAACTAATTCTAGTTCAGGGAAGTTACATTGATTTTAAAAGAAAGATAGATTGAAGCTGATGCATTCTGTTTTAGGAGTTGCTAGTTACTACATGTTTGTTGCTTGCATCATAGTTGGAATTTGTGACTGGGAATATTACATCGGTGAATGCCTATGAAAAAGATTTTTGCTCATCATATTAAAAGTTTTCTCCTGTGTAATATCTGCTTTTAGGGTCCTCGGGCTGCATTGCCTGTTTGAATTAGCAAAACATCCTAGTTAGTTTTCCATTTTTGTTATCACTGCTGCAATTATCTTAGATGCAATCATCATTCATCTCTCTAAAGTCATGAGAATGTCTTCCAGGACTATTTTAAGAAGTTAGATTCTCTGTTGGCCGAAGAGAAAATGTCTGATGAGCTTTCCAATCGAACTCAGGTTTGTCAACCTTTTTAACTAGGAGTCAGTGTCTGATAGTAAACTTTATAATGTTATGGAATGCATGTCTTTGATTGACCCTATGAAAACTGTAGGTTATATTATGCAATGACTGCGAAAAGAAAGGAGTAGCCCCCTTCCACTGGCGTTACCACAAATGTCCTTATTGTGGTTCCTACAACACCAGAGTTCTATGATACTTCCACTGTGAGCATAATAAGTACCTGCGTCTCCTTAGCTTCTGTGTATTTAAACATTATATTGTACTTGATAATTTGAAGTTGCCGCTATGGCTTAGGCCAGAATAATAGTATTCTGATGAAGAACAGTTATTTTGTTGCCTATGAGATGTACTGATTTAAAATCTAATCTTGCTCTGCAATTATCAAGAATCATCATTGCATGTTCAGTTTGAAAATCAAGAAATTCTAGCCGTAAATTTCCATTCTTAGGGATTTTCCTTCTAGTGCCAATGTTGCTCCTTCAGTTTTATCTTGGTTCATAAGGTGTGAGTATTTTGCCTTTAGGACCTGCAAAATGTCTTGGGTGGATTGAGATCAGTTTAAAAGTGTGTGGGGCTATAGTCAGGTTGGGTTAAAACTCACATTATTCTATCTATTTCCATTTTAGTGCCAAGAAAGCTTAGATGATATCAGATATACTGGAAAATTAGAGGAGTGAGGATAAATTTGCCATATTTGATACAGCAGCAGTGTTTGACCACAACCAGGAAAAACTATACTAAGGAAGTTATATGTTTGTGTATGATCTTAATTCAGAAGTACAGGGACTAGAAATTAACGTGTACAGCACAAAGTGAAACTAGGACTGGCACGAAGATTAGTGAATGCATTTACAATACTTTCTAGTTTCAACACTTTTAATTCGTAATATGAAAAAGGGAAAAAAATTGGCTACTACAGAAACTGGGTCTTTGACAAAAATCGTAGGAATTGTTTTATTTATATATGTAGTTGACCGATCCTATATAGTTCTTGTAATTCTCAGCTGGTTATATCTCTTCTTTATTTTCAATAATAAATTTGCTTCTAAAAAGATTTCATCAATGAAACGAACACTTCAAAAAGGAACTTGATAGTGATTATAATCCATATTTGCAAAAGTAATTTTCCAGTTTCAATCAAAGAAGTTTTTCCCAACACTATTTAATGAGGTTCAGACTCAGTGCACCAAATGAAATGCTACACTTCCCATATTTTGATAACAAATGGAGATGGATAATTATTTACAGCATGAAAGTAAATAATCATAGGATTTTCTTATTTGATATTGAAGATACTTCATCAATGCATAGAACCAATAAACAACAATCATATAGAAAACTGTTAAATTAGTTAGTGATCTTCAAATACAGAAATAGTTATAACATGTACAGCAAAATAGGCAGTCAGTTACCTCTAGTTTCACAAAATATGCATGGTCTGGTAGATTTAAGTACATTGAGGTTACTCTAGAAAAGATGTTCATATTTGCCATATTTTGATTCAGATATATCCACCTCTCCAGTTCACTTTAGTTAAGCACATTGATTGTCAAGTAAGTGTTTAATACATTGATTTATTTAGCTTTCTCCCCTTATCACAACAGAATAAAAAGTTTAACTCTCGCATTAAGAAAATTTGACAGAAGAATGTTCCACAGTTATATTTTGAACAAAATGAATTACCATACTGTTGCTAGATTTACATGCTTTGTTGAAGAAACAGAGTAGAAAGTCTGCTTTATAGTGTTAAAAGTGTGTAACAGAAGAATGGTCCACAGTATTTTAAGAAAATCTTGATTAACTGAACCACCATATTGGTTCTTGATTTGTATTTTTTTTACATGCTTTTTCATGTTATCTCTCCTTTCAATTTTCCAAATAATGATGCTTGACACGGCTTAGGCCTGTGACAGCACAGTTTGCTTTCTCCTGTTTCATAAGGCTTACAGGTTTGTTATTTAACAGTGTTAACATTTAATAATGGGCCTTAGCAGTTGGCAGTAAGTAACAGCCAAGCATATAAAATAGAATACAGATTGATGAAAATATGAGGTCTGTATTATATTCTCTTTCACTACATAATCCACGCAATTTGATAGATGATGAAAAGTATGTGCTTCTATTTAAAATGTTTACAAGTGAGGGATCGGAAACTTAATAACCAAAAGCATAGAAGAATCCAAAAAGGAAAGAAAACCTATTAGATCTTTTCAATTTGTTCAAGGGCAGGGGCGAAGCTCACTGATCAGTTGACACTGGTAAGGCTGAAGCATGCTGCAGCACTCTTCAATTCATTCTCAGCAACATGCTCGGTGCACTTTCTTGAATCTTTCAGTGATTCTTCTGAGCTGCAAGCAGATAGATATAAAGTATTGCAAAAATGAGCATTTTGATTTTATTGGAAAATTGCCATGAATATTCAATTAAATTAAATCCTCAAAACTTTCATGTAGCTTCTTGTTTTATTATGCCAAAACTGATAAATATACCTTGATTCATAAGCCTCCTTGGAATAAATGTATGATTGCCTATCATCAATGGTATCAAAAAATGGATGCATCTCATCATAATCTCCAGCAGCTTCTTGCTGC
>JASCZI010181597.1:2007-12296 GCA_036250425.1 Stylosanthes scabra
TCCTGCGGTAATGATTCCTCTGGCATTACGGCCTTTACCACAACGATCTTGTCCATAGATCAAATTATTTCGTGGATTGGATTTGACTTGACTGTCTACGGCTCCATTGCGTGTGCTCGGGGTAGAAGTTTTGTATAAATGTATCGCCATGCTTCAAACTTGAATTAAGTTAAACAACAAAGTTCTTTATTCTTTATTATTCTAATTTTCAATCTCAAAGTGAGTAAACATAATTCCATACTCGATCTCATAGATACATATGGATACATATAGAATTCTGTGGAAAGTCGTATTTGATGAAAGTCATATGTACGGCTTGGGGGGAGATCTTTCGTATCTTTTGAGATCCACCCTACAATATGGGGCCAAAAAGCCAAAATAAATCATTTTAGAGAGTTATCTATCGGAACAATACTCTTATCGATCTATTAACAACAAGTAGATCTACGCCAAGCGAATTAGTGATGTGCCAGGAGAAATTGGTACAAGAAGCCGTGGATACGCTTCTGGATAAAGGAATCCGAGGACAACCGATAAGGGATGGTCATAATAAGGTTTACAAATCATTTTCAAATATTATTGAAGGCAAAGAGGGAAGATTTCCCGAAACCCTGCTTGACAAAAGGGTTGATTATTCGGGCCGTTCTGTTATTGTAGTAGGACCATCACTTTCATTTCATCGATGTGGATTACCTCGCGAAATAGCAATAGTATACCTTAAAAGTGAAATGACGAAATTCAATTTGTCGATTCAAAAGCTGTAAATGAAAAACTATCAATATAGGCTCAGCTGTGTCACTATTGAAAGTTAAGCCGAAGGAAAGAATCCGATCCGAGGGGAAGAGCCTGTGATGGCCTACTTTCCTTTATCTCTACACCGAACCGGGTTACAAAACAACCTTTCCATCTTCATTGACCGAGTAGCTGGACAAAGAACAAAGGAAGGGTACCCCTGTCCTTCCCCTTTGTTTCTAAACTAGTAGAATCGTGGGACATCCAAAGTGAAAAGTTTCTTGTTGGTTTTTTTCTATTTCTTACTCTTGGTGAACTTGGTTCGTTCAATTCTTAGGGAGAAGAAGGATCCACTGGGAAGATTTGAGTAGTATCTTCATTAGCTGGAAGGAATTTGTCTCCACTAGCGCCATTCGAAGAACGAACAAAAGGGGTGTTACTATGAAGAAATGCAGTCTTCACAACAAGTTGCTCAACCTCCAAATTCAGGCTAGCTGTTAATCCGAGTACAACTCAAATAGATGACATCTTCACCACCGGTGAGAAAATATCTTCAAAGTCAATACTTTTCTTCTGTTCAAACCCTTTCACAACCAACCGAGCTTTGTACCTTGGCTGTGAGACATGTTCATCTACTTTCAGCTTGAACACCCATTTATTCTTGAAAACTTTCTTGCCCTTTGGTAATTTCACTAGCTCAAAGGTATGATTTTCATGCAAGGATTTCATTTTGTCTTGCATGGCCTTCAACCAATCTTTTTTATGCTCATCAGACATAGCTTCCTAGTAGCTTTTTGCCTCTCTAGTTTCAGTGTTGATCACATACTCATGAGGAGAGTATTTATGAGAGGGATTACACTCTCTAGTAAATCTTCTCAATTGAGGCTCAGCTGGTGGTTCCTCTACATCTGGTGGAACTTCTGCATATAGCACCTCAAGTTGAGGTGTAGGATCACCATGCAAATCATCACCATCATTATCATCTTGTGCATCTTCCCCATTAACAGAAGGACTAGTGAAAGAACTAGGCTCATCATTGACACAACGTCTAACAGTTGTTGTTGGCTTATCTGTCTTCTCAAAATATTCAATAGTTTGGTCTTCAAGAAAAATCACATCTCGGCTTCTAATTATTTTCTTACTCTTAGGATTCTATAACATGTAACCAAAGTCTTCGTGACCATAACCCATGAAGATACACTGCTTTGACTTCCCATCAAGTTTGGACATTTCATCTCTTGGAATGTGAACAAAAGCCCTGCAGCCGAACACTCTCAAGTGACTATAGGAGACATCTTTCCCTCTCCAGACTTTCTCTAGAACATCACAACCTAGTGGAACTGAAGGAGAAAGGTTGATCAAATTTACTGCATTCCTCATTGCTTCACCCCAAAAGAATTTTGGCAACTTTGCATGAGAGAGTATACACCTGACTCTATCATTGATAGTACGATTCATTCTCTTTGCAACTCCGTTATGCTGAGGAGTCTTAGGAACAGTCTTCTCAAGCTTGATCCCATGTACTTTGCAATACTCTTCAAATGGACCCTTGTATTCACCATCATTATCTGCTTGAACACATTTCAACTTCCTTCCTGTTTTTCTTTCAACACTTGCATGAAAGTGTTTGAAAACATTGATCACCTGGTCTTTATATTTTAAAATGAAAGTTCACACTTTTCAAGAATAGTCATCAATAAAAGTAATAAAATATGATGCACCTCCTAGTGTCCTAGCATCCATAGTGCAAACATCAGTGTGAACTAAATCTAGAACATGTAATCTCCTATGAGGTCCAAAACTATGAAATGATACTCTAGCATGCTTTCCAACAAAACAATGAGTGCAAGTATTTAAAGTTGTACCTTTCACTGAAATTGAGTGTCTTTTGGCTAAGACATTGAGTCCTTTCTCACTCAAGTGGCCAAGACGCATATGCCATAAATCAGAAGATGAATCATCAGCTACATTCAACTATTCTTTGCACAACTTTGCTTGCAATCGGTAAAGAGTAGAGTGTGTGTTGTTTTTTTAGCAACAATGAAAGCTCCTTTAGTAATCTTGTAATTTCCACCACCAAAGGAAGTACAATATCCTTCTTGGTCCAATGCTTTCACTGAAATCAGATTGAACCGCATATCTGGTGCACGACTAACATTCTTCAACTTCAACTGCAACTTGCATCCCAAATTATTTTCAAGCCACACATCTTCCATACCAATGATGTCACACACCCCCTTTATCTCCCAATTTAATCATGCCAAAATTTCCAGCAGTGTACAAGTGAAAATTTCACGTCTCAGAGTTACATGACATGAGACACCAGAATCCATAATCCAAGTGGAATCATCACAGACAAGATTAACATAATTTTCATCATAAGTGATAAGAACATCATCATAAATAATAACAACAGTTTTATTATCACTTTCTTTACCTTTGTCTTTATCTCCCTCAATAGGATCATACAAGTCTTTGCTATACAGCATATCTTCTATGAGGGTCTTTCAAATATAGTAATTTTTGGAATCCAATTTGACCATATTTGGGCCATGCATATTATTTTTCTCCATCTAATCAGCATAGAATAAACAACAAAAGCTCTTGATACCACTTTGTTGGGAAAATTCCAGTTCAAACGAGAACCTATCTGACAGCGGAAGCACCAAAATAATTTTTCCACAACCTGTGCAGTTAAATAGGCAACACCAAAGATACTCCAAGCATCAGATAATATGCAAAAATTAAAAACAGGAGACACAATCAATTTTTGTCGTGAAAAACCCCCAAAAGAGGAAAAGAAAAATCCACGGAACCTAGTCCAGCAAAATCTTCCACTATCAATAATAATAGGTACATAATCAGTCTTCCTAGTAGCACTAGGGTATCTTAACAATTAACAAAATACATCATCACAACGGATGGAATCAACATAAATCCTCTACAAAATGGGTATCTCAAATCAGACACAAAAGAAAGTAATAACACTAGCAAGTTATATCCTAATGTTCAACGCTACACCAGGAATAACATACTAAAATTTCATAAAAAATAAAACAAGTTTACCAAGTCAAGATGTGCAAATTGAAACTGTCCTTTTTCCCCAAATTCTTCTACTTTTCAGCGCGTCTCTCTTTCTCTTCTTCCAATATCTAATTTCTTCTTCTCATGTGGCTTTTATACATGCCACTACTTCTATTATTATTATTATTATTATTAGTTTTTGCCCCACTTATATTTGGGGAGACCACCAACAGCGTGATAACGTAATTTTTAAGATGGTTTTTATTATCACGAATAAAATTAATAATTATCTATCAAATATTTTTATTAATATATAAGTGGAAACTTGATGAATATCATAATAGATACTTGCTCAATTGAACGGGAATCTCTCACGAAATTATGTTTGTATAGAAGAAGCCTGACTCTCAATGTATTCCACTAAATTCTTTTACATTTCAATTTTATATCATGCTTCACATAGCATTTGACAAGAATTTATAATGTAATATAACTTAGTCTGCCTCACTTATTATATAAGATTAGTATTTTTAAAGTTAATACATTTTTTATATGATTAAGGTAATTTCTATTTTTATTTATTGATTGGATATATGGATAGGGATGGCAATGGAGATCCGTGGGCGGATTATAATATGGGTCTCGTATCTGTCACATTTTCATTGCGGGTCTTCATTTAATTTTTCCTGCGAAGAATATGAATCTTTACGAATATCCATAAATATTAAATTTTAAGAAATTAAAAAAAATATAATAATAACATAACTAAATTTAATACAATAAAATTTAACATATTAAAATATATAATTTTAATATAAATATAATTAAATTAAAATAAAAATTATTCAAACAAATTAATTTGTTTTAATTTTTAGTATAATTTACATATTTTATATTTATACATAGAAAGTTTTACTTTGATCCCATTTATTCGTGAGGATGGTTCCCATTTCCATGGAAGATTAGCGGGTCTCCATTAAGCCCGCGAATAATTTTTGCGGGTACCCGATAATTGACATTCCTATATATGGAGGGAGAATGGATCATTATAATACTACTTCATGTTCATATCATCAATCTATTATTTTTCATGAGGCATGCATTGGTATGGATTTGTTATGATACCAATTAGAATGGGGTGACCCAACTAATTGGAGTTTATTTATATTTTATATAATATATGTGCATTCATAATTATTAGTATCAATAATTCTACGTGAACAAGTGGTTTTGGCCAACCAAGTGTAATCAAGTGATTTATTTCTATGCTAAATAGAAGACAATTTGGGTGTCGAATAGAACTTTATTTAGGTGCACTTTTTTATACTATTTGACACCGAAATAGTATCCTGTTTAGTATAGAAATAAATCACTTGGTTGCACTTAGTTAGACAAAATCACTTGTTCAAATAGCATTATCCAATAATTATCATATATTTTTGAGATGTACATATACAAAGTTAAGAGTTGTAGAATCATATAGGAAAATTATTCGATATCACATGCCAAAATAGTATAAAATTGTATGACAAGTAGGAAGAGGTGACCCTATTATGATTTTTGGAGTGAGGGAATAGTTTATGTTTTAACCCCTTTTTTTTAATTAGATTTTACCAAAATAGCCAGCGTATTTATAGCTGGCATTGTTAAGTATGTTAGCCCAAATTGAATTTAACTCTGTCCAACGAAAAAAATCAATAATTTACAGGTTGGGGATTTCTTACTTCTCGTTCGTTATTCTTCGTAATCTAGGGTTCTTTTGCCGCCGAGAGGTCGTGCCGTGGGTGGTGGTGCTGCTTGGTTCTAATATTCCTTTCCACTGTCGTTCGTGGTTTAGAGTTGTTCTGGCGCCAAGTGAGGAATCCCAGTGCTGCTATTGTTGAAGATTGTTCGTTGTTAGGGAGTAAGCTTCAACGGTGATTGCTGGTCGGTACTGTGCAGTAAGCTTCCTTAATTTCTGTTTTGTTAAGGAGTATATATTTGAAAGTGATGAATATTTATAGTAATCACGGTGTCAATTTTATTGCCCCCCATATATTCCTTGTTGTTGCTATTTTTCGTTTCTTATTTTTCTCCAACTATCGGGTGCTATTTTCTGAGAAACAAATTGGTGGTTCCCTTTTTTGGTTGAATAGGGTAGGGTGCTGTTCATCGTTTCTAGAATAGTTGAACCTCTTATGATGTGAAAGTATGTGATGTTGTTTTCTTAATTTTATTCGTCATGACTGGGAATGCTTCTGCAGTTTTATTTGAGTGATTATGTTCCCCCGTTTTGTATGAGTGTGCAATGATTCATGATTGTGTAGGTGAGCAGCCCTTAAACTGATACCGGATTTGCTTTTGTTTGGTTATAATCTGTGACGAAAATTTGGAACCCGTTGAATCGGATCGATTGAACGGCTCCCCGGAATCGAATGTTCAATGGCAAGAGGAGGACAACTTGGAACTAAAGTATCTGGTGAGGCATTCCAGGAATTTGTAGTTTTATTTCCATTTAGAACATAGAACTTCTGTTTGTATCATACTTGTTGCCTAAGCAGGATTTGGTAGTATATCCTCTTTTTGTATTTGAATCCATAAATTTAAAAATAAGGAATGTGTGTAGAATTTATATATATGTGCACACAGAGTCAAGTATTTTTAGAGCGATGAATGTGATAAATTGGAGAAACAGATATAAGCTGTTATGTACTAATGCTATCATCATGTTTTTGAGAAAAGTAGAAAATCAACCAACCAAATAAGGTGAACTGAATTCCAGTCAGCTATTTCTAACCTTTAACAGGTATTGATTATGTATAATGTTTATTTTCCAGTTCTGGTATCCGTGCCAAGTACCGGTCAAATCTTAGAAAGCCAAAGTCATAAATAAAGAACTTGTAAGGAGAGGATTCCGGAGTGTGGGGCCAACTGTCATTTATACATTCATGCAAGTAGCTGGACGAACTAATGACCACCTAATCAGTTGCTTCAGATTTAAGGAATGTGCCTCAAACTCGAAACCAATCTGCAAAGAAAGCTCCTTCAACTCCAAGTTCAAGGAAAAAGCAAACAATGAATCGACAGAGCCAGGTCTATTGCTAGCTGTGAACAAGCTGAGCTTCACCTCAAAGTAGAGTTCTAGAACTTTGGTCAATGATCATATTGTTAAATGAGGTAGTTGTCAGGGAACAAGGTACGTTGTGGAGTGTACAAAATCCATAGAGATACGAAGTTAGCCGAAATGCAGATGTATTTGAAAAGAAGCAAAATGACCTTTGGCAATTGCTTCAAGTTTTTTTGTATTAAAGATTCTTGTAATAGTTATATTTTACTCTTAGCCTACCCTTCTATTTTAATATGCTGACCAATGCAAGGTTTATCAAGGTAATATTCTATTTAATCAAATGGAAAAGATTGGTCATATTTTATTAGTCTATTTACTCAAATGGACAAGACAAGGGCACACCTGATATTTTATTCCCATTGGCACTCCTCCTTTCAACAATGTCCTGCATTACTTACCTGGTCATTGGTCATCATGGTAAAACAATGGACTAATTTGAAAGTTTTGGTTAAATAACTCAACAATGTGGAGCCCTGTTAGTATATCACTTTCTAATAGTTGTAATCTTGGACTCATTGTTGTTGTTGTTGATCCAGAAGAGATAAGAGCTAAGAGATGCCGAGCAAGGTACCAAACCTATGGTCATACACTGGTTAGAGTAATAATGTATTGAAAAAATCAAAATTAGCCTTCATTTTGGGGGCCCAAATATCATTTTCATATCATACTTGAGTCAAAAAGTCATAACAACCATCATTCTCCTTACTAGCGCTATATACGATGTATACAGAGCAAGTCATTGCAGGTTAGGACCATTAGAGCACAGATAACTGAAGAGTGCCCAACAAACTATTTCTCATGACATAATTTTTAATAATTAAAGAAAGGCATCATTTAATCAATATCAACGACGTCATTGTAGGGAAAACTAGAACAACAAGCACCAAAATAAAGAAATCAAAGATGAATTGCCAACAATATGGATCATCAAGATATCTACATCTAAAGAGAGTTAATGTTCATTTACAAACCACACAAAAAAGGAATAACATAAGAAATCCAAGTATTCTTGTTCGGAAGGTTTAGGATTTTCAAACCAAAACACAACACAACTTATGCATTAAGTAGACTTTGTTTAGGAGAAAACACAGAAGAAAGGTTTTTCAACAATATAAACACTATTTAAGAGTATGAACCCATGGAATTAACAACTTTTTGAATAATTATCCACCCAGGACACCAACAATTAATCTACTTCTAATTAGGCGAAATGCGAGCTTAAGACGCACATGAACCCATACCTTGCAACCAAACGATAAAACCAAGCAACCATCTAACCAATCCGAAGACCACTGCACCATTAAAGCCACTATCAGCAGCCTGTGCTATCAACTTCAACAACTCAACCTTCTCCATCTTTGCTACCTCACCTGCGAAAGGCTCTGAATCTGGGTCTGCCCACTGAAAAGGGAACATTCTTCCTCTACCTAAAAACGAAACAGGGGAAACACCACACAACATTCTTTTTATTTGATTTCTGCAAGACACTTATACTATGACAAATTATTACCACATTGTAGAATACATTCCTTGAGAATTGCTGGAAGTTAATCAGGCAAGACAAACACCACGCTGCTGATTCATAGCTGAAAGAAAAAAAACGAAATCAAAAATTTCTATTAAATTTTAGTTCAACAAAAAGTATATGAAAAACAAAGAAGATCGGTCACTGGCAGTGGAAGCCGGATGGAAGAGCTGCTAATTAGGTCTCGCAATTAACGATGAAAGCTCACAAGTGGGAGCTTCCGTAGAGAGAGCATCCACTGCTTGTAACCGGGTCGGGTTGGAATTAAAGCAAGTAGAAACCGTTTTTGGCCCAAAAACCCAATCGAAGCCGTGGCTAACATTTCTGAGCCGTGAAGGTGGTGAGCCAAGCCGGGCTGGACACTTACTCACGAGAACAACAAGGACCGATTGCTTGCCCATGGTATCATTAAGGAGAGTGTCGCACACATAATTCCTTGCACAAATCTCAACCATTTACAATAAATGGGAGTAATCTCAACCGTCTTACAAGCAAGTGGCTTGTAAGACCGAATACACACTCAATATATATACCTCCCATCCCATACATGAAAACGAAACCAAAGCAGTCATCAATTATTTCTTTCAGATTTTTGGAGGTTTAGTCGAGAGCCATCTCCAGAGATTATTGGAATACTTTAAAACCGAACTAAAATACTCCAGATTTTATTTAATAATAAGTTTTTATATCAGAATGAGGCAATGAGCTATGAGTGCCCCTACTTATTTATATATGTCTTATACACACTCTTAAATGTTTATAAAACTTTATTTATATGGAGATAGAACAAAAAATAATACTATCTCCAGTGTGACGCACTATTTTATCTTTGAAAGAGATTTTCAAATCAATATAAATAATTCCACTAGACTAACTTACAATGATATCAATGATAAGATAAGATTAATATGAGTATCACTCTAATAACTAACATAACATACTTTTAAAAAAAAAACATACATATTTATACAAATAAAAACATTGTAATTAGATAATATATAAGTTAAAATTATTAAAATAGAATGTTCAAATAATATATTTCAATTCGTATGTTGATAAAATATCTAACTGACTTCAAAAGGAATTGATGTTGATAAATATGGTAGTGATACTGAATTTCAAAGACAATTACATGATTAGGTTTTTATTTTCTTATAGTAATCTATAATCTTGTACGGGATGTACCTTCGAGGGGTTTGGGACTACCGGCATAACCGGTGGTGCCAAGACGGAAGGTTGAAGGTTTATGTAAAAGGTGGGTGTGCGCCAGCAGAACTTCGCCAAATAAGGATTTGGGAGCTCTCCTAACGCATGCAATGTGGTAGGGTTTAGAAGACGTACCTGAGAGAGGAGTGGATCCTCTCTTTATATACCCGTAATGATCCGTGTTATTTTGGGAGTAAATCTATAAGGAATCAGGGCAGATATGTCTCGATTCTCTATATATTTACCGAGATTGCTTGCGATAAATCCGTACAGGATCATGATTAATGATATCCTGATCCTTCGCGGATTTATCGAGAAGTATTGGGCCATATAGCATTGGGCCGATTTTATTGAACAGAGGATTCAATATGAATATTTCAGGGGATTTGGGCCGTCTGGGCCCAGCATCCTGAACAGTTGCCCCGAACTCATGGAGACCGACGTACCAACGTTCCAGGCTTTGTGAGTTACCAAACCTGCTCCAAGTGTCGTGCCGACGTAATGTCGATAGGTCTGGGAGCTTATTCCAGAAGCTTCTGAGAGTGGCTGTTCTGAAGCTAAGGGGTCAGTCCGATTTGATGGCTGACGTGAGCGTATTGGAAAACGTGGGAGAGAGAGTGAGAATAAACCCTTCGGTTCTTGTGCTTTAATGATGGGTAAAATCCCCTTCTGATTTTACCGTATTGCCCTCTGTTA
>JASCZI010181598.1:3322-14835 GCA_036250425.1 Stylosanthes scabra
GTCAAAAGGCAAGTTATTATTGTGAAGGGTCTTAACTCTTATGTGGTGTCTTGGAGTAAAACGGTTATGACCATGACATCACATAGATATGGGGTTCAATTGGGTATCTTTTGGATGAGGATTATATTGTAACAATGCATGAGGGACCACCGATCTGCCCTAGTCTCACGTGTATATGATCCATCACAATTATCTTGGATTAGTAAAACCTTATGTATTTTAATATTGCATTAAAATTGAAATGATCAACTATGATAGTCTCCCATAGATTTGTAGCACAAAATAGTTAGGATATATATATTATTCTAAAAGGTGATTGTCCTTTAATTTGGAATGCTTTTCTTAGTATTAGTAATAATGAAAAATATCTATCTTTTGATATATATAATTCCTAAGAGCTTTAATCTAATTAGAACCAAAATGGGAAATAATTTTGAATTGAAATCATTTTCATACAATAATTAAACAGTTATCACAAGTTTTGGAAACTTTTCCTGTAAACATTGGTTAACTGGTTGTTTGGAAGAACTTCTGGCGGTGTTTTATATTTCTAATAATATTAATAATAATAATAGAGTAAAATGCATATTCCACTTGAAGTGTATTAAGAACTGTATAGTATTTAAGTACTCTTAAATTTATGTGTTACTTTTTTTATTTATTTATTCTCTATCATTCAAAATAGGATTAAAATCATCAAAAAAAATTATAAAATATAAAATAACACACATATTTATTATTATTATTATTATTATTATTATTATTATTATTATTGAAGTACATCCACCAAACACACCTGAAATGAAAATGATTAAGAAGTCCTTTTCAAGAAAAATAAACATTGCCAAACCCCCTATATCTCCTCTCTCCCACGTACTCAATATGAAAATGAGAGGGGCAGATTTTATTTTTATAATCTATGATTGTAGATTCCATGTAACCAACTCATGAGAGTGAGACATATATTCATGTAATAAGAAGTTGTTCATCAGAGAGGGTTGGAGTAGGTTTCCCTACCCAATATCAAACTACAACATATTCTTCTTCCTACTCACCCCACACCCACACGAGATCAGTTATAGAAAAAGATATATATCAACCCGACAAATAAAAAATCAATTTTTTTTATGAATGATAACTTCATTTAAGAGGCTAAGAGTTATTTATATTTATATTTATATTATTATTATTATTATTGGTAAAAAATATCAACATGGGACCACAAAAAAGACACTAGCAATTCAATATCACACGGTCACACAAAAATATTGCACTACACAAATCACATCCACAACAAAAATTCAACATGCATTAATAAAACATTATTGTCATATTTATTTTATGGTATTTTCAATCATATATTAATGCGACTTGGAAGTTGGAAGAATATGTTTAATTAGTCAAAAGGCAATTAATTAAAGCTTGTAATTAATGATTGATTATTTAACTATAACGTACCTGCCTAAGGAAACCTTCGATGGTTGAAAGCTTGCTCATGGCCACAGCCATTTGCCCCATGTAATTAACCATGTTTGGAGGAGAACTCAATGAATCTGATGTTATGGTTTCTGTTAGTGATTGGTTCAGAGCTTCAAGCCCTTGGGAGAGAGCTTCTTCTGCCTCACGTGTTGTTTGTTGCAACCCACATATCCCTAATATTTGTTGCTCCGTAAGAGGCTCAATTTGAGCCATAATAACCTAATTAAAACCACATATATATATTATTTTTCAACCATAAAAAATCTAAATTTTATTTACACAATACAAATATGATAAATAGGGTTGTTGAAAAGAATATATAAAATATAGTATAATAGTATCACCTTAATATATAATTAAATAAAGGGGTTACCTTACACACATACATCAATATATGCTAAATAACATATTAAACAAATATATATCTATCTATTTATCTAGATAGATAGATAGATAGACACACACTTGATATTGAATATTCATATTTCATAGTAATTTTTTCAAATATTTATAATAATTATATTTAGATATATATGGCAATTAATGTTTGTTATCAATAATGAAATTTTGAATAATATTCCATACATGTTTTTCTAGATATTAAGTTATGTTCTCATTTATATGAATATTCCATATTTTTTTTGCAAGTTTATATATCAAACATATATTATTTTACATTCTTATTTTATAGCTAAATATATAGTATAGATTTCTATGCATGTATTCATATAATTAATATAATAGAAGTATATGATATTGTGAATATAATTAAAATATTTTTGAATGCGAAAAAGAAAGTGTGCATGCATATAATGATGATTAGGTCATGGTGTAGCTAGGAATTAGGTTTTTCTTGTACATATGCATATTACACAATTTCTAGGGTTATTGAGAGGTAGTTTTATTGATTAACTAGAGTACAAGAAGGAAGAGAGGTGCGTGGGTATGGAGGCAAGCAAAAATTACTTTATTCCCATGAAACAACATTTGGAAATAAGACAATGAAAGAAAGAGACCCGTGCCACTTTGTTTCTCTTTCATGCATGGTTAGTTGTTCCTTCTTGCATTATATTGCTTTGATTCCAATGTACCAAAAGTTGAAGTGAAAGGTTATGGCTTTAAGGGAATGAAGCCTAACTATACCCATTACCGGAAACTCTTCATGATCTTCCTTAATTCATTCATCACATTTAATTCATACATTTTCCCTCAAAATATTATATGTTTTTATTAATTTCTTTGGTAGCCCCACCGACAAAAGTTATTGAGTCAATGCATTTATGTAATCAACTTCTTTTAAATGCAATGTATGTATGTTATAACTCTCCCTTTTTTCCCTCCCCATTTTCAGCTTGAATTTATATTAAAAGAAAATAAAATTAAAAAAACTCACTTTCATGGTTAAATTTAAAAATAGCGGGAAAATGTTTCTGTTAAAAAATAAAAGAGAAATTAAAGTATGAGAATTGTAATGCTATCTAACCATGGGTAACATGGTAAATTTTAATTACATGTACTTGACTTTTTATCTGTTATTGATATAATAAATTTTTAAAAAATTATGTATTGTGAGATAATTTATAAAGTTATCTTATTTAAATTAATATCTATAATTTTTTTATATATTACATCTACATTTATATGTTTATTAAATCTAAAATTATTTATTTATTTTATGAATAATTAGTGAATACAAAATAAGAAAAGTATAAAATAGAAAATTAAAACTTTGGACTATGTTGAGCTAAATTCCATTGGTTACTAAAAATTTTCCTTATTTATATACTTATATATCTAATTTTTTTTTTTTGACAATACTAATATCTAATTAGATGCTACTATATGTAAAAGTGGGTAATTACCTTTAACTATTTGACCATACCCGATTATATATAAATGCAAACAAACTTTCAATTCACATTTTATGGAAATAAATCAAACTTTTGATGATGATGAAGAAATAATTTTAGCCAACTTAAAAATGTTGCTAGAATTAAAAATATTTTTTATTTATTTTTTCACGTTTTGGTAAACATTTGTTTTTTTATTTTTAAATTAAAAAAAATGTTATTAATAATAAAAAATGTTATTTTAATTTTAACAATTCTTTTTAAGAATCACTGTCTATAATCATCATGACCATAAATTAAACACAGCATAGCATGTGCTAGAAAGTAAATATGGAAATAATAATATTTTATAAAAAAAAATATGATAACTAAAAAAAATTCAACAATCAGTCAATTTTATATTTTTTTAAAAACAGAATATACAAACTTAAATAATAAAATATTTTAGCTGAATTTTTATTAATTACTTAAAACAATTCTATTTTATATTGTGAATTAAAACCCTAGAGAATGCATGGTGAGATGCTACGTACCTTAATGAGTTCAGAAGGCCTGAAGCCACCGATCCACATGAAACAGCGTTCAGTTGGAGTCTTCCACATTCCAAAAACAAGATGAAATGCGTCTGTTTTTGCCACAAGGCTCTTCAGGTTAATCAATTGGTCATAATGACCCAAGCAGTTTTCTACGTACATTCTTAGCTCGTTCTCCTGAAGGTGTTCCTGCACCGCAGCTCTTAGTTCGCACACTACGCGGTGGTGCTCCTCTAACCACCTCGCATATTCCATATCGAACATTGCCGCCTCTGAAATAACAAAAAGTTTTAATCTCTATAGTGAAAATATAAGGAAATATATATGATTTTTAATGAGCATATGAATATTTAGATATTTATAACAAAGTCGAGAATAAATTCATTTATTTATCTGATAAATTTATTTATCTGAAGAACCACTTAGAATTTATCTTTAAATATTGATTAAAGTTATTGAGGAAACAATATTATAAAATTAGTGTATTTAATTTAATATCTATAATTTTATATATATAATATTTATAATTATATTTTATAGTATTAAAAATTATTAATTTATTTTAATAATAATTAATAAATACAAAAAATTCAAATTATTTTGAATTGATTTTTATTGTATCTTACAAAATTTTCTAAATAATTAATTAACAGTTCATCTATTCCTACAGTTAAATTTTAATAACACACACGTGCTGGTGACATACACAACTGTATTTGACTTTGAAAATAAAATAAAGCGAGGCATGCATTGATGAATTCTATTCAACATTTATTAAAAGTCATTTAACTAATGAAGTTAGACTTTCTTTCTTTTTATTGTTGTACTATATTATATAGTATGATGTACATACGTGTAGTATATGTATACTCTCTTTATTCAAATTATAATTATTGGTTTGACTAATTAAATAAGTTTAATAAAAAATCAATGTGTCAAGATATAATTTGTTATATACAGTAGTTACATTATTTCATAATGTATATATTTAGATAAGGTGATAATTTTTTTAGAATATAGGGAATAATAATGATCATTCCAATCAAATAATAATATTATTAATAATTTATACATATATAAAGATAAACTTTTTTTTCAAAAAAATTATATTGCTATCCAATATATATTTATATTCCGAAAATAGCATCTTCAACCTCCCACAAAAATTTCTTTTAACATCGATTATAACTACTTACCTACACTTGGTAAATAATGCATACTCAATTTCTTTTTTTTTTTTTAATTTAGTTGACATTAGTTTTTCTTCTAACAAACGCAAATTCAATATAAAAAAATCTATCATTTTAAAAATATTTATTAAAGATATAACCATATTAATTTTTTATGAGAAATAATATCATAATAGAGTATTAAAACTTCTATAACCGAAAATTTTGGATTTCGATTTTCGTTAAAAATCTAAAATAACAAAATGAAAAAAAAATATAAAATTTATATAAATTCAAAAGAGGATCATATCCATATTTATTAAAGAAAAGATAAAAATAAAGAGGCAGAAAAAGGTTCATGTGTGTTGTGGAACCTACTTGGTAGTAGTAATAGTAATAATAAATAATAATTTTGGAGTGAAGGAAGGAGGAAGAAGAAGAAGAGAGAGACCTGAGGTAATAGTAGTCATAGCAAGAGGAAGGGCTTGTTCTCCTCCCAAAAGTGGATTTCCACCCATGAAAATACCCTAAAATGGAAAGAAAGCATTAATTGCAATGCAAGTGTTAATAATGATGATATTAAACCAAAGCAGTGGTCGTGCCCATATTGTGTTACATCAATGACAATGAGTAAGTAAGTGGATGCCATAAAGAAGAGGTTGCTTCCTTACTTGAGCTCTTGCTCTCTGTAACTCTTGTTCCAACTGATTCAGCTTAATCCTACTTGTTTCTAGCTGCTGAACATACGCCTGAGAGAAAAAACAAATTTCATGTTACAACAATATAATAGAGCTAATCAACATGAACAATGTTACAACCATAACCTCATGCAAACCCACCCGCTCTGCAATTACATGACTCCTAATAATAATATATGTGTTATTGAAGAATAAATATCATGTTATTGAATATTGATCACTTGGTTCAAACTTTTTATTTATGTGTCCATCACTTGTTTAAAAAAATGTATACACCTAAATTTTTTGATAAATAAATACTCACTCTTTTTTCTATCACATTATTAAAACACATAACTTTTAATACATTTGAAATAAAAACAGTAATTTAAAGATAATATTACTAATATATAGCTAGCTTTAGTTAATGAACCTAACAAAGAGAAGAATAGAATATTAGATATACAATTATTAATAATTTATTAGTAATTAATGAAGTTTGCATAAAATAGTAGTATTGAATAATAATAATAATAATAATAATAATAATAATAATAATAATAATAATAATAATAATAATAATAATAATAATTGTTGTTGTTGTTGTTCGTGAAGCATATCCATCTACATACGTATATCAAATATATTTCAGTAGCATATATGCAAATATTTCAAATAAAGATAGAAGTTTAATTGGTATGTTTTTTAAACATATAGTCAAAGTGTGTTTTAGAAATAATTAATTATAGTTACTGCATTTGTTCATAATTATAATATTTAAACATGAAGAAAAAAGAAAGAAAGAATGAGAGTACTTGTGAAAGTTTTCTCATAAGATCATAGAGTGCAGTTTGAGAAGTGTTTTCCATAAATGTGCAAAACAATACAAGTTCAGAATTAAGATAGAAACTATCATAGAAGGGAATTCACTGAACCTTTTTCCTCAGCCTACTTTTCCTTGCTGCCTCTCTATTCTGGGCAAGTCTCCTGAGTGTCTGTGCATAACGTTCAAAAGCAAAATACTCTCCATTAATTCTCACTAAAATTTAAAAATTAAAAAAAAAACATAAAATTAATTGTGACAATGAAAAAGCAGCATCAGAAGTGACAAGAGAATAAATAAGCAACTATGCTACCCATAAAAAAGTTCGCTCTCAAATTACCCATTCATATATATATATATATAATGTAAATTTAAGCATAATACTATTTGTTCAATTAAATTTAACTAAATTATTTATTTTTTAAAAAATAAAAAATTATTTAAATATTAAATGATATAAAAATAAGTTTTTATTTAATATCAAAATAATTTTTTAACTAATATAGAATGATTGATTTGATTAAATTTGATGAAATAAAATAGATATATTTAAATATACAATACATAATAAAAAAAAAGTTAAACAATAGAGATATATACATAAATTTATAATAATTAATTTGATAGTTAATTATTTGTTTATATGTAATATTTTTTAATAAAATAAATAAATAAAATTAATGATACTTGGTGATTAACCTTAGGATCTGGTGTTTTTGGTCCTTCTTGTTCAGAACTTGAAGTTGTGCCCTTGCGGTTGTTCTCTCGCTATACCATGACACGTGCACATTGACCAGAATATTATTAATATATGAAATACATAAAGTAATAATTAAAATAAAAGGTTTCAAACCAACCCGGGTATTTAAAAATTAAGAATTATAACTGAGCTCACATAAATTAGTAAATTACTATAAACCGTTAACTATATATGATATAAAAATTAAATAAAAAAATTAGAATTACCTTTATAGGTTTGGGTGGTTCAGGAGCAGAGGCGGCATTATTTCGCGGGTTAGCTGATTCCATGGACGGCTCTGATGGTCTCTTAGAACCACCATTGGTTTGTGTAGAAGCCAATTCCGTTGTAGCCTGTAATTATTATTATTATTATTATTATTATTATTATTATTATTATTATTATTATTATTATTATTATTATTCCCAAATACAAACAAATACTCTTTATTAGATGTTAATAATTAAATTAATTAAGTATTAGTTACCATTTTACCAGCAGCTATCTAGCAAATGGAATCATATATATTACTAACTCATAAAATTGACACTATGGATTATGGAATAATATATGCATAATATAGTGTATATAGAATTAATTAATTAGTAGTAATCTCAATTTTAAAATATTTTTTTTGCAAAGAATCCAAAATAAAGATTACACTATTAAAAAATAATAAAAATATTGTTATTAGTTTGTAATTAATTAATGATTATTCTACTATCACAATTATAAAAATTAATTAATGCCATCTTGATATTAAACATATGAAAAATGGTTATTTCAAAATATATATTTTAATTTTTAATATTAAAAAATATTTTAAGATGAAGTAATAAGTATATTAATATTATTATTTTATACCTTGGGATTGGATGGCGGGGGGTCTACGTTCATAGGCTGAGAAGGGAAAATGTTGAGAGTTGGTGGCCTCATTCCTGAGGATGAGTTCTCTGCTGAGATTATGTAATATATAAACAGTATTTTAGCATGGTCATCATCAATTATAATATATATGAAATATAAAAAAAATATACATGTTAAGAATCGGAAGAACTTACTAGTTACTATATATAATAATGAAATTTCTCTCTAGCTATATGTAGTGTTTGTAATTATAAGAGTATTTAATATACATGTTATTAAAATGTTGAGATTAAAGTAAATGAATGGAGAAGAAAGGACAGAAAATAAGAAGCAAGAGAGGTGTGAAGCCAAAGGGAGCAGGTGTGTATGTAAAAAACTAAAAATTGTTAATTTTTTTTTATTTGTATTTTGATTTATGTTCTTGAGGGATCTGGTCAAAGAAAGTACTAATACGACAGCAGATATGATAATAATATGTGTGTGTATGTAACTGTGTATCTTCAGCTGAAAACAAACCCATATCCCCTCTCAGATTCAGATTCTCCCCCATAACCAAATTTTACCTATTCTCTCATCCATAAAAAAGAATTTTCAAGAGAAAATAAATAATTGAGAGAGAAGTCTCACGTCTTTGGTCATGAAGAGTGGAGGGGTCAGCCTGACCATCAAGATACATAAAAAAAGCTTGATCCAGTTCACCCAAATCATAAGCTCCCGAATCTCTGTTTCTGTATTATTATTATTCATTAATTATATATTATCAATAAATAAATAAATAATAATTAGAAGTAGTGTATGATGAGGAGTGAAACTAATAACTAATAAGTAATAACTACTACTCACAGGTAGTTTCCAGGGATAGATGAAGAAGAAGAAGATGGCATCATTCCGAAGGAAATTTGGTGTTGTTGTTGTTCTTGTATTTGATGATGATGATGATGGTGAAGGTGGAGTGGTTGTTCAAGTTGAGTAGTTGTTGTAGTTGTTGAGTTTATGCTACTCTTAAGGCTACCACTATTTGAAGCCATGAAAGGCTTTGCTTCTTGTTGTTGTTGTGTTTGTTCTTGAATAGCTATAGAGAATCCCATTAATGGTGAAACCGCCTTCTATCTTGTGCAGTTTGTTGCACTTAAAATCATATCGATCTCCTCTCTCTACACGCAAAGACAGAAAATAAAAGAAAGAAAGGAGAGAGAGAGAGAGAGAGAGTCGGTTATGAAGGAGAGAAAATGGAATTGAATGCAAAAGGAGGAGAGAAGGAAATCAAATTACAAAATGACAAAACCCTTCTTATTTCTTCTTTTATAAACTAATAAACTATCCAAAAAGTTTATATTACATATAGAAATTATTTTAAAAGATAAAAAAGAAACAAATTCAAAACTACTTAAAAGTACGATAAAAAATATTAAATATGAGGTATATAAATATCTATTTTGTTATTACATTTTCAAATTTTAAAATTTATTATCATCTATATAAATTTTTAAATATTATTTTTAATAATTAATTTTAATATATTTTTAGTGTAAATGAATTTAACACATAAAAATAATTATTTTTATATTAACTAATATAATTAAATAAGTTTATAAAATATTTATATTATCGATATATCAAAATTAAATTATTATTCCAATATATAATTTATTCTCTTATATATTTTACATATTTATATTCTGATTCACTTCCTACCTATACCACTTTCTCTCTCATCATTGTTATGACTTATGACTCTTTTTTCCAAGTTCTAACTAAGACTTTTTTTTCTTTTCTTCTTTTAATATAGATGAAGCGGTTCAAATTCAATGAAGATATCCTCTACTCTTCTCATCAATTCTCTGTATTTGATTTAATTTCTTTCTCTTTCTCCATTATGGAAAAAAAAAACAACCACAGAATTGAAGAAGAGAGAAGAGAAAAATGACTTTCAAAAACCACTTTTTGTGAGTAAAGAGTAATAATGGGAAAACAAGACTTAGGTTCCTTGTGTGGCCATCTTATTGGGTTTTGCTCTTGTTTTTTGGTAAAATATCCAAAACCAAAATATTTGGTAAACCCATGATTTTGATAAGTATTAAGGTTTTGCTCTTATATAAAGATTAATTTTAATAGTTGATTTTGTATAAATAAAATTATTATAAAATCAAACATAATATATTTATTTATTATAAATTAAGTACATATGTTATTTTTATTTATTTTAAATATATATTTTATATTTTAATATATATTTTATAAGAGTGATATATATATTATTGTGACATTTAATACATTATTTGTTTCTCATATTTACTATTGAAAATAGAAAACCTCTATATAAGTATTTTCATGATAATAATAATATAAATACTAAATTCAAATTATTTAATTATTTTTACAGAGTAAATTAAATTATCAAAATGGTACCCGAAAAAATTTGATACTAACAAAAATAATCCCAAAAAGTATAAACGACTAATTAATTTCTAAAAGATTATTGAGTTTGACAAAAGTGATCAACAATCAAATTTGTAAATCGATACATTTTGAAATAATTTACCTACAAATATATATATATATATATATATATATACTAAAATTAGTTATGAATAGTTGAATCATTGTCTGTAAAAGGTAAAAATCATAGTTTTTTTTTCTTTTCTAAGTTATTTTAGGTGTATATTAAAATTAGCCATTAAAATCAGTCACTATATATAATACAAATTAAAATATAAAATATATATATAGTTTAACTTATTTTTAGTATATATTTTATATTTTAATATGTATTATATATTGATGGTTGATTTTAATTATTAAGAAAAAAATTAAGAAGCCAATACATTATGACCAATAGGGAGCCAACACATAGTTACGGATGATAACTCATATAAATTTTGGATGATAACTTAATCTTAGTTCTTAGATATATGAGTTACGGATAATAACTCATATAAATTTTGAATGATAACTTAATTATTAATTCATGGCTCTCTAACACTATTTAATAATTAATTTTAGTATATAAATAGAATTTTTGTATTTTTCTCCTATCTATTATCGCTAACTTTGGAAAGAGGTAATAGTATTTGCTAACCACCTTGATACTACTAAATACCTTTTAGAAGTAGTGCTTGACTAATCCTATCTATCTCAATAAATAAACTAGCTTTTTAATATTGAATTAAATCCAATTATTTCTAGAAAGAATCAAAATATTTTCTGTGTTTGTTGCCGTCTGGTATCTGGTTCTTAGTTTTTTAGACTTTTATATTAAAAAAAAGTAAAAGAATTGGTACTGTTTTATTATTTTTACTATTTTTATCACAAAATCTATAAATAGAAATCAATAAAAAACAAAAGCAAAAAAAAAAAAAAAAAAAAAAACCCACAA
>JASCZI010181598.1:14953-32660 GCA_036250425.1 Stylosanthes scabra
CATTATATTCATCCTTAGCTTGATTTGTTTCACATACATATATATATATATATGCCTTTCCTTCTTAATCATGCCATTGACTACTAAATACTAGAAAGTGAAATTCTTTCGTTTTGAAGAATAATGTTATCACAAGTTGAATCTTATAATTAGAAATCGTTTTCAAGAGAGGGAAATATCTAATTGAATAATCATAGTCATAAGAAACTAGCTTGCATATGTAAGTTATCTCTGAATGGCTGATGTTTGAAAATGATTTTATTTCATATGTTTTTCAACTTGGATAAAATTGACTTTGGAAAATAATAAATGTTTGAATATTTCAACTTAAAATTTTATTTATTATTATTGAACTTTATAAAGCCATCAGAAGATGTTATACATTTAGGTGTCAAGTTCCCCAGTATCAATGATGACATTATTTGCCTATATACATAACCACGAAGATTATTATTAGTAGTCCAATAATATAAATTATGGAAAATTATATAAGATCCTCTCCATAAAGGAGTCCCTTTGGATAAAGGCATTAAATAAAAAATAAAAATGATGAAAATGCTAAATGTTGACTGGATTATTTTATGAAAATTGAAAACTCCTAGTTAGAATACTATTAGAAGGTGTAGAATTTTTAAAAAATATAAAGTAATAAAAAATTATCAAAACAAAATAAAATACTTAAATTTACGATAAATATTCAACAATAATAAATAATTAAAGGTACTAAGAGAAAAAAATTACACAAGTGAATAAAACATTAACAACAAACATGAGTAATATACTAGCTATTTCTTTTGTATTCTCACAAAAAAAAAAAAAAGCTATTTCTTTTGTATAGTTTTATTTGATGGTCAAAGATTCAAAACCCAAATCATTGCATTTTTTAACCGTAAAATAACTGTCTATATCAAAATTAAGGTGAAAGCAGCACTTGAATCTAGTTGATTCATATCAAAATTTTAATAAGTAATTATTAGGGTAACTTTGTTTAATTGATTAATTAAGGCAAAACATTGACTTTGTCATCAATTAACAGACTAACAGGTTAAGATTTATTCCTTCTAGTAAATAGTGGGTAATAATTTAAGTTACTATTTTAAGGAGAATACTAGGGGCTTTTAGTGTAAAATGAGAAAGTTTTATTAACTAGCTAGTATTGATTTAGAACACATAGAATTTCTAACTTGTATTTATGCTGCACTGAATTCTCATTGTCTTTCTTAGTGTTATTTTGTATAATGTCTACAGTGCTGACATCTCTTATGTTTCCATCAGCTCTCGTGTTGCATAATTCTATGTGTTTTGATCTAAAATAAAATGTTAGTTCTTATTTAGTTGAATAGCACTCTGCGATTACAAAATAATACTAGCTTTTCTTATTTGTTGCTTAGCTTTGGTAGAAAAATTCTTTATCTATATATAACAGTTACTTAGAATCTTAAACAACAATTTATATTATGCATCTGTTGTAGTAAATAAAGCAACATATTTTTTAAGTCAGTAAGATTTCCTGTAAACAAGATCACTATTCATATTTATATATGTTTAACTATCCAACAAAAATTGGTCACTTTCAAAGCATAAACAAACTCTAGAAATATCATTAAGATATTTGAAATTCCACTTTACTATATATATTTTCTTTTGGGTAATGCTATTTGAACAAGTGGTTTTGGCCAACCAAGTGTAATCAAGTGATTTATTTCTATGCTAAATAGAATATTATTTCGGTGTCAAATAGCATAAAATAGTGCACCTAAATAAAATTCTATTTGACACCGCAATAGTCTTCTATTTAGCATAGAAATAAATCACTTGGTTGCACTTGGTTGGCCAATACCACTTGTTCACATAGAATTATTATTTTCTTTATAGTTTAGTAAGTAATCATAAACTGAGGAATGGAAAAATGCAGTAGAGAAGAGATGAGTAAGAAATGGAGAGATTTGTGAACTGAAGTACATCAAATATTATTATTAAATCACTTGAGTTAAATTACAAGGGAAAGGCCAGGGTAAAGAAGCTACAAGAGAAAGAATGTTGTTTATACCCAATATATATGTGCCAATGAAAATAGCACTTAAAGGAGGGAAAAGAGCCTTGTAACAGAAAAACTAACTACTATTCTCTGTTACACCTGAAATTAGTTATTTGACTGTTTCTCTCATAAAACTCTCCTCAGATGTGTGGAACTTCTCTTATGTATTGGATGTTTGGAGATTGTGTTACATACTAACAGGCTCATATTTATATAAATGTCACAGTGTATATACTTATATCATATTTTTCAATAATTCTATGTGAACAAGTGGTTTTCGCCAACTAAGTGTAACAAAGTGATTTATTTTTATGCTAAATAGAAGATAATTTCGGTGTCAAATAGAACTTTATTTAGGTGCACTTTTTTATACTATTTGACACCGAAATAATATTCTATTTAGCATAGAGATAAACCACTTGGTTGCACTTGGTTGACCAAAATCATTTATTCAAATAGCATTATCCAAACTTTTAATAGAGTCATCCAATTGATCATGGAAGAAGCTGGTGTCAATGAAGAGGAACTGAAGATATTTATCTACAACAACAAAACCATGGTGAATAGATTAATGGTAATAGTGCAACAAATTGGAAGCAAAAATTTTTGAGAAATAAAACTACGAATAATGCTACATATACATCTCTTTTTGGTGTACACTTCCAATCAAGTCCCAACCGAATAGGTTTTTATATATACAACGAACATGTTTTTATAGTTGACACGAACAGGTTTTATTTGCTTTTAGAAACCTGTTCGTTCTAGTAGTAATATTCTGTTCGTGCACGAACAGAAATCTATATATACAATGAACATGTTTCATAGTTGACATGAAATAGGTTAAAAATCTGTTTGTTTGCTTTTACAAACCAGTTCGTACTAATAATAAAAACTTGTCCGTTTGGGACTTGGTTGGAGGTGTACACCAAAGATTAATTGTAAAACTACAGCCATTAGAAAAATCCTTCAAAATGTGTGTTGAATTCAAAGTGACGGACTGTATAAGAATGAAAACAAAAGGCTCTAAACAATGAAAATGAATGGGTGCTATGGCCTATGGATGACTTGATTGAAGTGGGGGCACACAGTGCATGAAGCAGGTCCGAAGATGGGAGTGCAGCAGCATTTGGTAGGAGTTGTAATAATAATAAAGTAAATTGTCATGTATTTTGTATGTTGAATTTTGTTTGAGGGGTGTATGGTGTGTCTTGGGTGTTGTGGCTTTTGGATGTAATTGTTGTGACTCGATAAAATGTGATATTTGTGATTTATCTTGATGATAATGGTGAAGAGATGAATTGTGCAATTCTTGAAACACTTTCTCCCAATTCTTTTGGATTAAGTTTGTACGAACAATCTAAATATGTTTTGAAGAAGATGCCTTATAGAAAATGTTGTAATTCTCCTAATGGAATGTGTTGTTCGGAGATTGATCTCTTTAAATTAATTATATAAGATGAGATAAACTTTAGAGAAACATAAAGAATATTTATTTATACAACCATATTATCTAACCAACATTATGAAGTTTTTAAAAAGCTAATAATTAAGTTATTATATAAAATTAAAAAAAAAATTATCATAAAAAATTTAAAAACTTTATTATCTAAACAGAATAAAAACGATCACTCACAAAATATATAAGTGATCAAATGAATTGGTCCTCAAATATACTTACTTCCAATACTTTTTTTATTTGTACCTTGAATCTTATTATGTGTCTTAGTCTCTTAGATTTTTATTTAGAGATGATATGTAGGTCAATTTTCTAAGGTGGATTTGGTAGAGTTCACAAAGGATAGAAAGGGGAAGAGATGATATATTCGAAGGATTTGGTGATCTTTTATGCAACTATACATGCAATTTTTCAGTTTCTCCTTTTTATATTCGGTTTCATTATTAATAACATATCTAAAGGATTTTAAATTTTTCAAAAACTCTTAATAACAAGCTGTAGTCATTTATTGTAGATCAATTAATTCCAAAATTAAATTATATATGATTTTGCAAATAATTAGCCATTACTATATTAAAACTAGGAAGCAGGAAAGTAATTAGAAAAGAGTATATCGACTCAAAAGATGCTCTAATAAGGATCCTCATATTAGACATCATCATTAAAACAATAAATTTCAAGAACATAAGTTAAAAAAGAATTTTAAACGAAGTAAACAATGCATATCATAAACTCACACTATAAAATCATACAACAGTCAATATCATATATTCTCCATGTTAAACACATTTTCAACAAATTTATCAACTCCTCAAAGAATTCAAGTGTTATTCTTCCATTTGGTTGTTATATCCATCATGCATCCACAAATGACTATTTGAAATCATTATCAAATACTTTTAGAAATTTTAACAGAATTTCTCTTATATTTAGAAAACATCCACCAAGCAAAAGTCTTAGTTATTTCAAATTAATCAATCACAACAACCTAATAAACATAAGACAATTAATCCATCTAAACAATTTTAATTTATGCATAAGTTAAAAGCAAACATCACATCATATTCTAGTTATTCTACTATGCACCCTTTTATTACTTTATAATTTTCCAGCAAACATGTGTCAAAAAGGCGCCACTAGGCCACCTTCTTCTAGCTCCATCTACAAATTTATTTTAGAAAAATTAAATCCAACATAAAACAATAACATATTATGCTTAACTAGAATTTAGGAAACCAACCTTAATATAACACAGACTTGTTATTGAGCACGAACAACCCACACATGCACTCGAGCGGCACGAACTAACTTGCCGATTAAACTAAAGTCACCGAACAAAGAACAAAAATACCTAAACAAGGCACTAAGTTAGTAAAGTAAACAACAAAACAAAATATAATGCTAAGATGATAATAACCAAACAAATTCAATAATCTAAAGTAGATCACACGCACTAAATCAAATGACATAAGAATAATACAAAAGTTTATTCTAGAGTAAAATCACACTAAACAAACCAAAAGAACATACTAAACATCAATGGTGGAGGGTCATCGCTCAAACTTGCGGTGGCCCTCCCCCTCCCCCCTTCTCTTATGTTACCTACTTCTCTATTCTCATTCTCCCTCACTTTTCTCTCACGCACCTCTCTTGCTTCCCTTTCTTTCACCCCTCTCATACTCAAAACCAACGGTTGTTTCAGCCGTTCCGTCCCCATTTTTTTTATTCTTGGCTCTTCTTCAGCTGTGGCCCCCTCTCTCTCTCTTCTGGTTCTATTTGTTTTTCTTTTATGTTTTTTGTTTCAGTTTATGCTTTTTCATCAGATCTAGATTTTAAATAATTCTTTTTGTGGTGTATTTTGACTTTTTTTTTTTTATAGATGATAGTGGTATGAAGGCTCAGGAAGATCACCATGGGGACATGATTTTATTTAAAGATTCATATCTGAAAAATTTTTCTCTTTTATATGGAGAAGAAAAATATATATCTATATGTGTTGCAGCACGTCCGTATTCGTAAAAAAACAAAAGGGATCCAGATATATCTATGTTTCTACCCTTTAAGATTCTAAGTAATCGAATATTGCGCATCCTACCAGATCATAGTTGAACATATAGTATACATATCTCCTTTTTTTTTTGATGTAAAATTGATATTTTCTACTATAAGTGTCGTTTGGCTTTATTTAAATAAAATTGTGTTACACTTTCAAAAAAAAAACAATCAAACAAATTTAACAATTATAAAAAAAAAAAACCTCATTTTCCCTCTTACTAAAAACATATAAGTTCACATCACAACCAACCATCTAATTCAACTGTTTTTTCTTTTCAAAAAACCAAATAAACCTAATCTAAATAAATCATAATATAAACATATAATTAATCCCTAACCTAATTAATTTTAACATCTAAAACCAAAAAGCAGATAATTAAATTAGAATAATAGGTAAAATTTAAAATGATAAAATAATAACACTAACATGAGAGCAAAGTGGGCTTCAGTTGTGGTCCCGATTTGGCAATGGTTGTAGGCAGCGAAGAGGCGGTGTTGATGGTGATTGAAGCTATGGAGGAGTTTTGGGAATAGGGTTTAAAGAGTATAAGACCAAATGAGTATCACAAAACCCAAAACTTACATACTTGGGGCTGAACGACGATGTCTCTACAGTAAGGACGGCAGCAGTGTGACAGTGGCGACGACATGTGTGGAGGAAGATGGCTTGGGTTTAGGGATTTTCAAAATGCGTTTGGTAAATTGTGGGTGATGGAGGGGAGAAAGAGGACGTCCAAAAACATTCTTTGGCTGGAGTTGGAGGCGGCAACGTTTCGTATGAGATGTTATCTGGTTGGATGACTCAAGATAAACTGTCATGCCCAATTTCTATGGAAGATACAGAGGCATTCCGGCTGAAGTATGGTGGGAAAAAATATGGTTTGATTTCCATATACCTTTCTTGCCCATGGTAATCCTTACAGGCGCAACTGTGTGTTGTTTCAGGATGCCTACCGTGCGGAGAAGAAGAGGCTAGAGGAAGAGCGCCAGGCTATCATTAGTGCAGGCGGTCCGAAGCCCCCACCGATCGATGAGGAGGACTGTGGACACGGATTGCTGGCGGCCGCAAGAAAGGGAGGATATATGGGCGAGGTGTAGTTCCCTCGCATTCCTACCGTCCACTGATCGGAGATGTTGACGAGAATGACACTGCCATCGGTCTTCCTGATCTGAGAGAGCAGGTTACCCTGCTCAACAGGGAGATTTCACATCAGGCAAAGGTGCATCGTTAGAGGGTCACCTAGGTGGAGGCTGTGTGTGAAGAGAATGTTTGGAGTTTGCAAACCACTTTGGAATTGTAGTCACAAGAGGTCAACTAGTTGAAGAAAGCATACTCTGAAATTTCACAGCAGGCAGAGGTGCGATTCCAGCCAGCCTCCCCACCATCGCCACCGCCTCCTGCTCGATCCCCGAGTCCTTCGTCATAGCCTAACCAATGCACCAGCACCTCATAACATGACGATGACCCCGATTATGTTTGATACTTCACTTTTCTATTTTTTGTTTATTTTTGTATTTTAGAACAATTACTTTGATTTGTATATTTTCTGTCATTGGATAATTACATTGTATCATTTCATTTTTAAGTTAATCAAGAATGGTTTCCCATTGCGTAGTTCATATTAGAAATAGATTTTACGGAATTAGATAAAATTTAGAAACAAGAAAATAATTTATAAATTCTGAATTTTTCCTTTGAAAGAAATGGGGAAAATAACAAATAATGACAAAAAATTATGTAAAAAGACCTATCAATAAGATGCACACAAAAAAATTGTGAAATTATCAATATATTTTGTTTTAACAATGGAGTTGGAGCAGCTCTTCAGCTCCCTCAAGTGAGTGCAAATGCGTATAGAAGAAGTGAAGAGAAAGAATCGTCTCTTTTGTATTTCTTTATATACAAAGAAATAAACAAAAGTAGAGTTAATTAATATTATAGTCATACCAACGTGTTTTCTATCCATCCTGTTTGCAATTTGTTTTTAATATTTTCTTAGAAAACATTGAAAACAATATTTTTACGTTTTTAAAATTTTCAATTATTTCAAGAAACTTTCTCTAAAGTTGTTTCTAAAAATACTAACCAAACAAAAACATGTATTTTCTATTTTCACAGAAAACAGTTAAATCAAACGCACTCCTAATTTTTTAATTTTCGATAATTAGTCAAAATTTTCAACCCAAATGAAAGAAACTACGAGCAAAACATAAAAAATAAAAAAAAAACCTAAAAAGCAAACTCCACAACTAACAAGATATTACTCCTAAAATGTTATAACTCTCTGCCAAAACAGCGAGTGAAATGATCTAAATCAACCTCTGTAAATCTCGTTGCATAGTTAAGTGCACATTTTAACATATTATAAACCAGATAGTCATCAACACTCATCTAACAACATGTATGCATACACTAACCTCCCAACCGGTTATATTCCTTAACCCAAAAATTATCTTGCAATTTTATTTCCCACCTTTATTTTTTTCTTAGCGTGTCTATATTTAATTTAACATCCTTAATTGTATATAAATAATATCTGTAATTATATATTTATGATATTTAATATTATAAATTTAATTAAAAATAATTAATAAATGAAAACATACAAAAAATCAAAGTAGGAAGGTCACATCTATCTATGATTAAAAAACTATTGCTACAAAATTTTTTATATATTTATTCTATTTAATTAAAAAATTCTAAAATACCATATAACAATAATATATAGAAGATATAGTCAACAAACATTAATTTCGTTGGATGTGGACAATAATTGAGTCATTAAAGATTTTCCATCAATCATTATTGGCCATTACTAATTAGTAATTAAAATTTTAATGGCCTATCAGGAGCAAACTGATGATTATTATTATGAAAAAAAAGTTAAAAAAAAGAAAAAGAAAAGGGAAAGAAAATGAGACACGTACAGAAAATGATAACTTAATCGAATTTGGCATTATAATAATAAATTATTCACCTGAAATTTCTCAATATTATCACATTTTTGGCAACATTTAATGGATTTATTTACAATTATGAACTTTCTTCCAATAAGTAATGTCTCATATAATATTTGAATATGCTGTGAAGCTGTACTAATGAGATAATAGGACCAACATGACAACATTATAAATACCAAATGTTCACAAAGAGAAGGAATCGTGTTAAGTAAAAAAGATGGAAAAGAAAGATTTGTTTCTCTCCCTCACATTATCGTTCCTCTTATTTGTGGCCGCCATAACTATTCCAGCAAATGCAGATGATAACAATGTTGAGATTCATTCACTTGCAACAAATGGAGATGGATTCCAATACCGTGAATTTCATGATAATAAAGATGTTATTGAAGGAGGTAAAATCCTAATAATATTATCTCTAGATATCGTGTTATTATGTTTTTATTTAGATGTTTAATCTTTTTTTAGATGCAACAATTTCATGGCATGACGTACAATAGAGTTTAAAAAACTAAAAACATCCATCATTCAAAAATTTTATTATCTCATTTTTTTCTAAATAAAAAATTAGGATTTCAACACAATTGAATTATGATTTTGGAAGGCATATGCTGGGCATATCTTTTTTTTTTTCTTTCTAAATTTGATACTAGATCAAATTTAACACCCACGAAATATATGAGTTATCATTCGTAACTCATCTATATTATGTGTTGGTTTCTTAATTTTTTCACGAGATAATTATTAGTTTATTACTATATATTAAGTTTTTTATATTTTGTGTGTGTCTATATTAAGTTTTTTATATGAATAAATGGGTTAAATATACAACCATTTATATATCTAATAGTCTAAGATTTTAATAAAAATAACTTTATGATGGCCATAAATAATAACGAAATAACATAAAATTAAATTATCAAAGATCTTTAAAAAATTAATAAAATTAAATTCTCTATTTTTTGTATTCTACAGGTGGTGTTCGTACTTGTTGCATATGGAATACGTTTTCCCCCGGTTGCCTTTGGTATTGCAAACCGAAGCATACAAATAATATCAATGTAGAGGTTTCTCCAGCACCAGCACCATCAAACAATGGTGATGATAATATTGAAAAAAGTAACTAACTCAAGTCCTAATATATGCACTCTGATCTTGATATATATTTTGGATTTTTTATTTTCACTATCAAAAAAGTCCATGAGAGTTGGCAATCGAACTTAATAAAAAAATTAGTGATTGAATAATTGGATAGTATTAGAAATAATAATAAATATATAATTATTAATTACATACATAATATCAGGTGGCGTTCGTACATGTTGCATATGGAATACGTTTTCTCCCGGATGCCTGTGGTATTGCAAATCAGAGCATGGTAAATTTCCTGATAACAGTAATATTAAAGAAGGTAAAATCCTCATTTAAGCTCTTCTTGATATATTTTGGATTCATTAAGGCGAAACTAAATCTTATATATGTTTAAATGTTTTTCAGGTGACCTTCATAACTGATGTTGCCAAAGACTCACTTGAATGAAGGGTGAATTCTTGCAAATCGGAGTGTCACATTATTATGGTTAATGAAGATCGTTAGATTATTATACTATGCTTCGCTTCAGCTGAATATATGGCAATAAAAAATTGACGTTTTGCTTCTTTATTTTCTGTTTATATAATCCATCATGTCGTGTTTGAGTTTTTATTTTTATTTTTCTTCAAAACTAAAAAATTGTGATCGATAAAACGCAACCAATATGTTGGCACAGAGGAGGCAATAGCTTATCTCCGGTTGAGGGCATAGGCGTTGATTTTAATTAAAAAAAATCTATTTTTTCTATTGCTATATTATTGACGATTTTCTAACATGGATAATATTTATCAACAAATAAATTCCACTAAATTTTCATTATCAGTAAAATAAATTATAGATAATTTAGTTACAGACGAGACAAACAATAAAAACTGAATTTTCTATAGTGAATTTTAATAGATATTAGGTTAACTTATATATTCGAAGATTTGATTAAAGACTTGCAAACAGAATATACAAAATTAAATAAGAATTATAGTTGTTTTGAGAAGGGAGTATGGGATGTTATAATGTCTAAGAATGGTCATGACTTGAAAGTGTGAAAATTGAAATGTTTTATTCTGACCAAATATGAAGTTAGATTTCTCAAAATATATAAAGATATTATTACCAAATATGAAGTTAGATTTCTCAAAATATATAAAGATATTATTACCTTAGTTCCTAAAAGAAAATATCTTAATTTAATCGATTTAAAATTAAATTTGGTTCGTGAAATGTAAATCAGAATTCAAGTAGCTTTTAAATTTATATTTATTCAATTTGAACTTCAAAATTTAAAATTATAATTTACATTTGGTCTCATTCTCATTTTCCTTAACGACATATTAATATAAACTGTTAAGTAATATGGTAGTGATGGCTTTTGATACCGTTGTGCTTTCCCTTTTTCTTCTTTTTCAATTGTTTTTCTTAATTTTTTTCTTTTTTAGTGTTTTAAAAAATTAAAACAGAAACAAAGAAAAAGGGAAAAAGAGGATGGAGAGAGGAAACAATGAAATAGAAAAAAAAATTACCACGAAGGAAAAAGTAGAAAAAGAATTTGTTACATTATCTTAGCCTAACTTCTCTCTAAATATAAAAGCTATAAATAATAAGCTTAATATATTCTTAAATCAAATTTAATTATATTTATTGAACAATTTTCATGAAAGGCTGTAGAATCATACTTCCACTATTTTCTGATTTTGCGATGGTTATGATTGTTGGGTTTGGTTGAAAATAATGTGTATAAGAAGTCACACATTCCTTTATATAAGAAGTGTGGGTGGATCTTTATGCTATAAATAGAGACTTAAGTTGAGAGTGTTAAGTGCACCAAGTCAATACACATTGTATGACTTTTAAATTTCTTTTGTACTTTAGAATTCTTCTCTTGTAAGAGTGTAGAGGGACTAGTCATTGAGGGTGTGTAGGAGTGTTTGGTGTCGAAATAGAAAATATTGAGGTGTAATACTTTACATAATATTTTTTTCATTGTCGTTTGACAGCAGTCGTTGTTTTTCTCTGTTTTTGAATTTTCACGTTAATTTTCTTGTATTGTGATTGTGTTAGTATTATTTCATTCTTCTCCATTTTAATTCTCTATGAGACATAATCGCGATGCCCAACAATGACCACAGTTGCTAAAAATGTCGCGAAACTGTGTAGTCATGTCACTATAGAGAGGTTTGACAATTGTCGCAAAACAACAAAATTTTTGCTATTCCATGCTTTTCCCATAGTGTATTCTCGTGGTTTTACCAATTATTAAAAGAATAAAAGAAGTAGAAGAAGCCATACATCCATGAAAAAACATTGAGAGGCCATCATATAAAAATTGTAGTATTGCTACAAAATTAAGTAATTTCACCAACCAAGCTTAATCAAACATTTCTATCCACTCTCACTAAAAAAACATGAAAACATGTGCACTCATCTTCACGTTCTACTTCTTTTCCTCTTTCTTCTTCTTCCCTATTATTGTGTTGCCACCATCGCCACCACTATAGCCACCATCGTCGTCGCTGCAGGTGTCATCGTCATCATCATCTTTTCTTCTTTCTCTTCTTCTTCTTCTGTTCATCATTGTATTGTTGATTTTCGTGTAAAAGAGAACCAAATTTTCATGAAAACAGAATCAAATTCCTAAAAAAACCAAAGTGAATTTTCATGAAAACATAAGCTGAGGAAGAGTGAATTTTCATGAAAAACAGAATCAGATTTTCATAAAAAATAGAACTGGATTTTCATGAAAATAGAAGCAGAGTGTGAGAAGAAGAAGAAGAAGATTTTATATGAAGAATGAAGTACATTGCATTGAAAAAACGAAGTACATTCCTTCTTCTTCGTCTCTATTATATTCTTCTTGTTCTTCCTCCTCCTTCGTTGCTGTTTTCAAAATAGAACCAGATTTTATAAAGAAAAGAAGAGAATTTCATTGAAAAACAGAATCAGATTTCATTGAAAAAATGAATTGCATTTCTTCTTCTTCTCTACTACATTCTTTTTCTTCTTCCTCCTCCTCCTCTTCCTCCTCCTCATCCTCTATGTCATACTCCTCCTACTCTGTGTTATACTTCTTTTTCTTCCTATTCTTTTTCATTGTCAATGTCATAATCGTCGTCGTCATTGTCCTTCTCCTCCTCCTCCTCCTCCTCCTAGTCGCTACTGTCGTCGTTGTTGTCATCGTCTTCTTCATTGTCTTCTTCTTCTTCTTCTTCTTTGTCACCGTCCTCGTCTTCCTCTTTCTTCCTCTGCTTGTTGTTGTCATCCTCCTCCTCCTCCTTGTCATTGCCGCCGTCGTCATCATCGTCGTTGGAAGAAGCATCTAGACAAATAAGGAGAAGATGAATGATGACAGGAAGAAGAAGCAGCGTAAAAAATGAAAAGGAATGCATTAACGACAACGCGTGAATAAAAAGAGCTTGATTTGACTTAGTTGATTAAAATACTTGGTTGTGTATAATTATAATAAAGATAAAGATTAATTAAAAATAAATATAAACCATATCTATTTTATTTTTAATACAAACTTTTAAAAACACTCATTACCTCGGATACTAAAATTGATTTTTAAAGATTTTATTCTTTTTAACTTTTGTTAGAAATATAAAAGTTAATTTTTAAAAAACACACGTTTAAATTTTTTCTAGGAAAAATTACATCTTACTTCGTTAAAATAATAATAGCATTTTTTAAATTAATAAAGATATACTTTTCTTTAAAGAAAATGCATCCAAACCCAAAAATGACAGTAATATGTTACTCATAATTGAACTGAATTTGAATTCTTCGTGTTTATTTGAGTTTCATTATCTTGTAAAAAAATAAACGTTTTTAAGTGTGTTTGAAAAATTTTTATTAGTAAAAATAAAAAATAGAAAAATAAAAAACATCTTATTTTTTGAAATTTTTTTACGTTAAAAATATTTTAACATAATGAATATAAAAGAAATACTTTTTATATTATCTAATTCAAAGATAATTGATAGAAGGGTAATGCTATTTGAACAAGTGGTTTTGGCCAACCAAGTGCAACCAAGTGGTTTATTTCTATGCTAAATAGAATATTATTTCGGTGTCAAATAGTATAAAAAAGTGCACCTAAATAAAGTTCTATTTGACACCAAAATTATCTTCTATTTAGTATAGAAATAAATCACTTGATTGCACTTGGTTGGCGAAAATCACTTATTCACGTAGAATTATTATTGATAGAATTACGTTTAACTTTTTAAAAGATTTTTTTTTTTTAAAAAAATAAAAAACTTAAGCGCATTTAACTTTATATGAAGGTATGATTTTAGATAAGTTAGATTATAATTTAGTAAAGAGTAAGGCTAGAGAATTAACTTTAGGGAATTCATAGGGAGCCCATGAATGTAATTAAGGAATTAGTGAGTGATAAAAAAAAAAGAAAAAAAAATTAATATTAATTTCCTATTATCCTTCTAATATTAGCTGCCAAAACTTTTTCTTATACCATGATGTAATACTATTTGTAAGAGACCACTTCATGTGAAGTCGATGAAAAAAAAAAAAAATGGATAGAGCAACCTCTTCATCTCTAAGAAGTAAGAACCAGTAATCAAAATTCAAAGGCGCAAAACCCATAATCCCAAGAAATAGAATAATTTTCTGGTGTCTTGTTCTGCTTTTCAATTGAGCGGATTTAGCGATCCCTTCACTTGCAATGCAAACACCCGATGACGTTCGCAACCTCCCAATCGACATCACCTTTTCTCGTCTCGGAGGTAAAAACACTTCCTTCTTTCCTTATTCTTCCTCAATTTCACTAATTCAGTTCCATTTCTGATATTGAATCAACTTTTTTTTTTAATTGGGCAACGATTGAAGAATGGTTGGTCGATCGCAAGAGGGTACCCGCGGATTGGCGGAAGCGTGTGGCTGCCATCAGGGCTCGAATTTCCAAGGAATTCTCATCCCTCCCGAAGGATTCTGATCCCTATTTTCAAACCCTAGATCCTGAAGGTTTGTTCTTCCTTTTATTAGATATCTATATTTTTGTATAAACTAATTACTTAGTTTATTTTTGTGTCGTTTTTTTTGCTGCATTCTTGACACTTGTGGTGTCTTCTGTAGTAGGTGGGTAATGATTAGTTTGCATTCAGTTATCAAAGCTCACTGAGGTTAAAGAAATTTTGGTGGTTGGGTTAGCTAATTGTATGTTGTTTGGAAGAACTATGTAATCCACTAATTTAGAGACTCCAAACAGAATGGGATGTGCGGTTTATGTGTTCTAGGTAGAGAAATAGTTGCAGTGAAAATGATCCTGAAAATTTGGCAATATCAAAGAAGATTATGGATGTAACAGTAACAGAAGATGATTGAACCAGTATATTGGGATGTTCTTGTATTATGGTAACTTTGAATTATTATCAGCATTGGTACTTCGATTCGAGAATGGATTTAGCCCTACTATGCTTAAGGGTAAACTCTAGCACACAGCTGTTAGACTGGCAATACTATATGGGTCTGAATGTTTGGTGGTAAAAAGCCAACTTGAACATAAGCTTAATGTTATTGCCATGAGAATGCTTTGATGAATGAGTAGACACACTAGGCTATATAAAAGGAATTATTAATTAGAGAGTGGGTAGCACCAATTATACGGAATACGCTAGAATATCATCTTAACTGGTATGAACATGTCCAAACTCCAAAGAAGTTCTGTTGATGTGATAGAGGTCAAGGCTTAGTTGTTGTTGTTGTAGTTACATACAGTAGTGTAATTATTTTAGGTTGCTGTTTCCTTTTGCATGTAACAAATTGTGGGTGTGAATAAGGTGTAGCACCTCTCTTTACACCAAAGATGTTGCTATATTAATATATAGTAATCTTTCCATGATATCAAATGAGAAGATTCTTTTTCTTTCTACAAAATATTTTTTGATCACCAAAGTGGCATTGCTGTTTGTAGGAGTTGGTTATTTGGAGGCCAAACAGATATACAATATTCTCTTAAAGTCCACTCCAGAGAGCCGGAACTTATTTGGCCGCCTATCGGGTGCTGCTGTAAGATTGCCATATTGATCTGTTCACTTTTTGGATTATAACTAAGGTTAACACTGTGTATTATCGTTTTCTTTTCCTCATATATTATTTTGATTTTTCTTTGAATAGGGTGCCTGGGAAGCGATTGTCCGAACTTTTGAGAAAGATCATGTGTTTCTTGGTGAGGCTGCACAGATTATGACTCAAAATGTAAACTATGAAATGTAAGCATACAATCTCTTGGATTTCATTGAATTTTATGAGTAAATCACTCGTGAGTGTGTGTTGTTCTATTTCTTTAAAGGGGGCTCCTTATTTATTTTATTTATTTTTGTTTGTTTTTAACACTGATCATTTACTTCTGCTATGAAGCCCTTATCAGAAGAAACAGGTGCAGAAGATTCAACAGCAGTTGCTAGAACTAGATCGCAAGGAAGCTGATATAAAAAGAAGCGCAGCTCTCTCAGCAGTTAAATATGCAGAAGCTTGTCAGGAGCTAGGCCTACAGGTTACATCAGTGGGGGATTTGAGTCTTGTTTAAAGCAATATGCTCCTTTTTGTAAGGAGATACTGATTATATGTTTTTGCAGGGGAAAAATGTCAGACTAGAACTTTTGGAGACGGCAAAATCACTTCCAAGCACATTTAGCAAGATTTTGGATGTTGTAAACAGTGATAACTTGTCACAAGCAATTGAATATTATTCAAATTTTGTTAGAGAGGCTCATACGGAAAAGGAAGTAAGCAAGATCTGTAAATCTTATCCATTTTATAGTTCTGTTTCATTAAGATTCAATATTCCTGCTATTGTTTGAATCTTGTGTCTCTAAGGATAAGTTTAGGATTCTCATGGTTCAATACATGAAGTCATAAATTAAATCAGATTATAATCATGACTGCAGAGATCTTCCATAACTGTGCTACAAAACTTGAGGAACATGCGTGAAAATCCCCCATCTTTGAATGTTTCAGTTGAATCTGAGATTAATCATGTTGCTGTTCACTCAAGCAACAATGAACTAGATCCATCAGCGAGCAATGTGGAAGTTGCCATTCCAGACATTGACTGGGATATTTCAGTGGATAGTTCACAGATTGATTGGGACATTGGAACAGTAGAAGAAACAGATGATACCGGTAATGGGTTGGGTCCTTATGAGATCATCAATGCCTCTGATGCCATGCAGACTGCACCAGCAGCAGAGGATGTCAGATCAGATCCAACAAATCAAGAACTAGGGATTTGTTGGGATATCAGTGTTGAGACTCCTCAAGTTGATGTGATTGATGATATTAATGCCCAAACTTCAGTGGTGGACAGTCAAGCTTCTCTTCCAGATACTTTATCACAATTGACAGAAAACAAGGATGAAAGGAGCCAGCTCCTAAATACAGAATACAGAAATAAGATTCTTGATGATATATATGAGGTATGAGATGAGACAGCAATGGTAACTTTCTTTGTGTTATTAAATTATAGATTTTGTTTATATAATTTAAGATATTCTTGCACTTCCTGTCAAGTAGAAACTTCACATTTTCTTTTCCATGTAAACAATTATTTGTACGGTATGAACTTATTTGTTTGATTTTGTTATTTTTATTGTCAGAGTATATTTTAAATTCTGCATGTATTTTATCTGATGTCAGTTAAAATCCTTTTTAAATCAACGATTGGCTGAGTTGAGGAATGAGGAAACTTTATCCTTACAACATCAAGTCCAGGCGGTTGCTCCCTTTGTGCTACAGCAGTATACTCCTGATGCTATAGAAAGAATGCAAAGTGATGTTTCATTGGCAATTTCATTGCTGACAAATAGGAAGACAAGGGATCTGATTATGATTCTCAACTCCAGAAGGTAGTGCTTAATATTTATGCTTAAGATGCCATGCATCTGAAAGGGACTCTCATGTAATTAAAATTCAGCAGCACATGGGTTTCTCATTTGTTAATTGACTGTGTACTGGGATAAATTTCAGATTTCTAGATAGGCTAGTGAATTCGTTGGAGGAAAAGAAACATCATGAAGTGAAGTTGAAAGAGGGATTGAAGGATTTGGCTACTAAACGTATGGAACTGCAGAATTCTTTATCTTCATCGTGGCCAAAAC
>JASCZI010181598.1:36195-50640 GCA_036250425.1 Stylosanthes scabra
ATTGGAGAAAAGAGTATAAACATGGAACTGAAATCATTGAACTACTGAATAGAACCTATGAAACAGGAAGTTGAGACAGATGATATATATATCACTCATTTCAATGTTAAACCTGTAATTGGAATGAACAGAAAACTTAAGACATCTTATTAAGAGTATTGAGTCATTGTTTTCCCTTGACTTATAGTGTGTCACTATCCACGCTCTCTCCTTAAGAATTTACCTTTGAGACTGAATGGATGAGAAGGGAATGACCTTTCAATGCTTTCCGATTTCTTTTGTCTCTCAGAATTTCTATTCAAACGAGTCGCAAAGAAAAGTGCCAATCCTGCTGCAAATAATGTCACTCCACCAACTGTAAGAGCTATTCCTCCAGGGCCCATGTGTTTCTTCTTGTGCTTGATTGCTTTAGCAGGAGCATAGTTCTCTATGGCATTTGCTTGCGTTGTGGGTGGACGAGTACTATTATGCTCAACTGATACATTGTCCAAAGGAAAAGGCCAGGGAGGAGATTCGTCTACTGCTTGGAATTTATTCCCTCCAATCCTAATTTAAGATATAGAGTTATGTGCTCTTTCATTTCATATGTAAGAATGTAACTGGAGGAGATGAAAATTGGTAATGGTCACCACTAACCATAAGTTTTGTATAGTCTGAAAATGTGGTGGAAGTATCCCACTAAACAGATTATCCTGGATGTTCCTGGGAAAAAAAAGATCCATTAGCAGATGATGAAGCTGTAGTCATACAATGTCAAAATTTTGTAACGGTAACCTACAAATCAGTGAGAGTAAGCTCAGCCAGGTAGGTGACTGATCCAGTGAATCTATTGTTCTCCAGATACCTGCAAAACATCACGATATCAAATGAAGATGACCCTGATATAAGATATAAATGCATCCAAGCTTTGGGAAATTGGTGAGGAGCGTATGGAAAAAAGAAGCATACAATTTTCCAAGGTTTTTCAGGGAGCCAAATGAACTCGGCAAATCTCCAGTGAAATTGTTGTAGGAAAGGTCCCTGATGGAAGAAAATCATCCTGTTAGGGGTCCAGGCTAAAATTTGAACAGAACAATGAAAAAGACTACATTCTTCTGTTAGACATTTATATGGCTCAATCCACTTCCAAGTTCCAATGTATTTTTTATTTTTTGACTTTCATGTTTTCATAATAATGTAGTTTGAACTTCATTTTTGTGGAAACTATTTGAACACCTAGGAAATTACTAAGTATTTGAGCTACATTACAGGTTAATTTTGATTGTAGTCAAATAGGAGATATCGTGTGTTTTTAATTGAGTATTTCAACTACTTTACTTCTAATTTTTTCTATTCTTATTTTATTGAATATTGAGAAGGTATATTTTGGCTTCTTTCTTTCCTTCTAATTCATGAAAGCTATCTTTTGATTAGCTAATTTCTTTCAAATTGAATACGTTATTCCTTCTATTTTTGGTTCAAATGCAAAATAGAAGACTCAGATAAGAAGGCATACATTTCTTTGAGGTCATCTAACCCAGTAAACACATTGCCAACGGGTCCATATAAGAAGTTGTGGCTTAAATTCCTGCAAGACAAGGATCACGATTTTACAGCCATTTATAAAACTCAATCACTTTATCTTACTTAACAAAGATGCTTATCTATTTTATCAAAGCTTGCACTGAACCAATGCTACAATAACTCACAGATGTTTTAGTTTTTTCATGGTTGATAATGGTGGGATATTTTGGCTCAGATAGTTGCAAGCCATGTTTCTGTCAAAAGAGAGAGACAGGGAGGAAATAAAAATGAAGAAGAATTGTCAGAACATCAACACAATTAGTAGGCATTCAGGAACAAAATGAACAGTAGGCTTACATGTGTGTGACATTTGGGGGTAAACCAGATGGTATTTCTCCCACTATGTTGTTAGAACTGACATCACTAAAGAAACAACATAGAAGTAAGTATAGTGCACAATTGGAAAATAAACAGGTCCTTAGGAGAACTTTAAGCAATGTAATTGCTTACAGGTGCTTCAAACTCTGTAGATTGTGGAGAAGGCCTCCAAGATATCCAGTGAGGTTTAATCCTTGAAGTTTGCTGCATGAGAACAGATACAATTAAGAATAAGGATAATGTAACTTATTAATGGAAGTTATTATCTGAATGTGAATATAATCAGTGTAATTATTGCATTACAGGTGTATAACTGATGATCCAGAGCATGCTACTCCTGTCCAAGACTCCTGACAGGGATCATCGCCATCCCATCTTTCCAGCACCGGTGCAGTGTTTAAGGTTCTGTATAGATCCTGGAGAGCTGTGACTGTTTATCAAAGAAAGGAATAGCAAGAAACATGGACTTCAGTGAAAGAAAAAATAAAGAGAAAAAGACTTCAATTAAATTTGAGTTTGTTATGATCCGTAACATGATCTTCTCCTTGTAAGTTATGAGTTATGACTATCTCCTCAAGTTATATTTTTACCTGTTCAACAATAAAGCTAAACCCTAAACAGATCAGTTTTAGAAACATCAACAAAATGAAATACATTAAAAAATAAAGCCAAACCCTAAACAGATCAGAGTTTTAGAGACACTAACAAAATGAAATACTGAAATCCGAGTAATGAAGCAAACGTTTAGACATTCGGAGCATATAATGAGTAATTAAGCATAGCCCTAAATCACTGAATCAAACAGTATTGAAATCTTTGTAAACTGCAACAAAAGAAAACTACTGAAACTTCCAAACAGGAATTGGATAATTTCCTTTTTCACCAATTTTCTTTAGAACCAGTCACAATGAAAGCAATCAAGTCGTTCTAGGATCCTTTAAGTTTTAACAGTTGATCAGGTTTCCAAAGAAAGATTGATCAAATACTGGTCAAGAATGAGTAAACAATTACCATCAAGAGGATCAGTGAATGCTGAATTCTGAGAAATCAAAGCTGCCGAGAAGACAACGAAGAAAAAATGCACGGAGATGAAAAAGCGATCCATTTCCCAAGAGAAACACAATAATCATCCGTCAACTAAATCTCCTTGCTTAATTCCCTTTTCAGTGAAGAAACTGAAACGAACAGGAAGAATCAGAGCCCTGATTTTCACTCCAATCTTCAATTCCCGCGCTTTCTCGGTTGCTAAACCTTTTGAAGAGGTAAAAAAAAAAAAAAGAAAAGGTTTAAGAATCAAGATTAGTTAAATTAAAGAAAAAGAATGATACCTGATATTCGAGTTCGTGTTTGTTATTTTTCTCGCACACGCTCACTGAGTCACTGTGACGGTTGTGTTTGCGGCAAGCGGTGAAATGAGGAGTGTGCGAGAGGAAAGAGAGAGAGAGTTGGGCGAAGAAGGCAAAGAAGACGAAGAAAGACGTTATCGTTATTCGTTAGTTAGTTTTGGCGCGCAACGTGCACGTGCAGAAATCGCGTGCCCTTGGTTGCATCAGCATATAAGCAAGGTTTCTAAACAAGTAAGTAAACACTAAAGAGCATTTCTGGTATTGTTAATATAACCATACGTGGGCCCAATTCTAATGGTTATTATATATGGGCTTTAGGTATTGGGCTTATGAGGCTAAGCCCACGGTAAGGTTTCATTCACCGTTTGATGGTGTGGTTGGCAAGCCCACCAGTGCGGCGAAGGTGGCCATGGCTGAATCAACGGCGAACAAGCAGAGCAGCAGCAACAACCACGGGAACGAAGAACAGGACGATGACTACATGGGTGACCTCTCACGCTTCCTTCCATCTGAGCCTCTTCCAAAGCCTTCCTCCAAAAAGGTATTACTTCTCGTCGTTTTACTCCTCTCCATCGTCGTTTAGTTCTGTCGCTCCCTTTTACTCAATTAGGTATTTCATGTTTATAGTGATCCGATTTCACCTGATCTTGCTATTCGTTCTCTAAATTTTATTCCTTACTGTTAAGAACTAATAAATGAAGAAGAAAAGGGGAAAGAAATGGTGCTTGATGTAATTTATGACCAGTTTGATTCTAATTATATTTATAGATTACTGGAATAGCTTATGATGCTCATATTAATATCACGTTGAAAATGATTTTTTTATTTTTTTAAAATTTTCAGAAATTATATTCTGCATATATCTAAGATTTCAATTATCTGTTTTGCTTACCAGTTCTTTGGTTTCTTCATATATATAATGTACCAATTGTCTGTTTTGCATGCCAATTTTTGGTTTCTTTAGTTTTGTTCTTCATATTCATATAGGGTGGGACTAATGATACTGATAGCAATTCATATTTCTAAAGAATAAAGCATTGCTGCTAGATTATTAATCCCAAGAATTTTAGTTAGGTAATAGTTTTGAAAATGGGAGTTATGTTAATGCATTCTAAAAAATGTGTGGGCTTTTTGGTTTATATGTTTATTTGAAAAGGAAAAACGAATGGTTATTTATGTGATTATGTTAGCCTCTTTAATTTTACAGATTACATGTACTATAGTTACATTCTGGTGAACACGATCTGATTCTCATGTGCAGATTTCTGGCAACAAAGACCCTCTGATCAGCTCTTCCAAGAATAAGTTAAAATCACTTAGCTGGCAAGAACGTCGAAAACTTGAAAGAGAAAGAAAGCAGCAAGAAGAGGATGAGCAAACATTGGCAAGCGTGGAAGCTCCAATACCACAATCCAATATTGGGTTTAAGATGCTCAAACAAATGGGTTATACACCTGGTGCTACCCTTGGCAAACAGGGTTCAGGTAGGGCTGATCCAGTGGGGATTGAAATCCGGCGATCACGAGCTGGTATTGGCTTAGATGATCCTCACAAGGAGAAGAGGAAAAAGGAGGAAATCGTGGCTGAGAGAAAAAAGAGGAAAGAGGAAGATCTAATGGAAGACTTTGGGTTGAGACAGAAGTCACGGTGGCAGAGTAAGAGGATTGTAGTCAATTTTCATAAGGCAAAGGCTGCCCTTGATCAGTTAGAGAATAGAGAAATCATTGAGCCGGAAAAGAACGCGGATGATGAAGAGGATGAAGATGAGGAAGAGGAAGAAATAACAGAAGAGGTGTGTGACTATTTGCTTATATTTTTGGCTGAAATTTTTCTTTTAACCATGTTTTGGTATTGATTTATGTTGCAACCCTGAATAACACATGGAAACAGCACACATGCTTTCTCTTTCTCTTGATCTTAACTACATGTTTTCCCAATTTCACTGCACCCACATATTAATGCAATTCATTTCTTGCATTTGCTTACCTGCTTAGTCACACACATTAAGTCCATACACTTCCATTGCTGATTAAAGTGTCTCCTCATTATTCACCAAAAAAACAAAAAGTTGTCTCCTCATTACACTCTGAATACCAAGTGGTTTAAACACAGTGTACTCATTTGATCCATTTAGCTGATGCTACCTACACGTAGGACAAAGCTTACTTGTCATTGTTGTATTTCTTATATTTCAGAATTCATTCTTATTGAACTTCATTAATCTATAACTGCATTTGTATTTGGTAGCAAGATTTGACTGTGATATTGATAAGCACCATGTAATGGATTCAGGATTTGCAAGATGTTTTGATGAAACTGAGGGATGATCACAATTATTGCCTCTTTTGTGGATGCAAGGTGAGTAAACACAGTTGCGTTTAACACAGTTGCGTTTTTATATTTTGGTTTTGTATTAATACTAAAACCAAACTTTGACTCTTGAAACTCATTGTCTATAAATTAAATTTTGATTTACTTTTTATATATTTCTTCAGTATGAATCAAAGGATGCTCTCTTGGCCAACTGTCCTGGAACCAATGAAGATGATCACTAACTTGATGGTTTCTGAGGTGAACAACATACTGTGTCCTGTTGTCTGTCTTCGTTTTCGCCAAGCAAGGGCCGATGCCTGTAAGTGCATATTGCAATGATACGAAGATGGATGAGCTTGTACATTGTGGATTACTATACATCATCCCGTCATAGCGGTGCACTATATTTTGACGCCTAGCGGGAATCGATTATCGTTAAGTTTAGCTCAAGTCTGTCTCATTACTAACCCTGGGGCAAGAATGGCATGCCTTATTATAGGTTATGGATTAGTTGATTTGGTGTATGGTTTAGGGTATACTTCAGTTCGTATGAGTTTTTCATTGTAATTTTCTATTCATTTTTAATATTTAGACTGTAAACATCTGTATATGTTATTGACCACCATTCCAATACAAATATACGCTTCTTTGGTCAATTTATCCATAGACCCTAAAATAATCCTTTTAATATTATTAATCACTGATATACGACAACGATTAAAAATAAAAATAAAAATACCCCAACAAGTAATAAAGGAGGACGATCAATCATCCACACTTTTTTGCTGATATCATTTGAAACAATCAATTTTCCAAGCTCAACAGAAAAACCTATTAATTGAAACACATGTACCACATTTTCCAAAATGTTAAAATGCCGTTAATATAAAGGAAAAGCATCCTCAGTTATATAGAATTAAATTTGAGTTTGAAGTCAAATTGTCACCCTCGTTTACATTTTAATAATAGTGTTATGCATGCAGATTAAACTACTAGATAACAAAGATACTAAATTGGTGAGTAGTTCTTAATATTAACTCACTGAAAGTTTAGTATATAAATCTATCCAACTAACAAAAGTGTTTGGCTGTTAGCATATATTCAAAAATAAAATAATAATTAGAAGAAGGAGCAAAAAAGGAAACTGGTCAGATATAGTTTATCACAAATTTTGATTTTGTTTCTTTTCTTTTCTTTTTTGACATGATCACAAATTTTGTTTAAATCTTTTTGGAGACAAGTCATGGTGAAATGTATTAGGAATCATGGGAACATCATTATTTGGTATGAACCAATCTTTGTTGATTTCTATCAATTGTCTTGCAAACGCCTCTGCCCATGACTCATCATTATCATTGTCATTACCATCACCATTGTCGTCGTCATGGTTATTGTCATCGTCATCCTCTCCCTCTTCCTCACAATATTGCTCAATTCCATTATTAGTTTCAACAGCCTTAACCATTATTTCATCTCCATTATTCTCTGATGGGTTTGTTAGTTCTTGCTGAATCCCATCCATCTTTTCATCTCCATTATTCTCTGATGGGTTTGTTATTAGTTCTTGCTGAATCTCATCCATCTTTTCATCTCCATTATTATCTGATTGGCTTGTAGGTTCATTCTGAATCTCAATCCTTTCGTTTCCATTCTCGGATTGTTCAGCAGATCCTCCTATGCCAGCATCATCATTGGCATTCTAAACAAGAACACAATAACAATATCATCAAGAACTTTATTAGATAAGTTAATAATAATTAAAAAAATGCATATGCATGCCCACGCACATACAAATTAATAAGTATAGTATTAAACAAAAAAATGCGGAATTTTTTAGAACAAAATAAAATAAGGACATCAATACTTACAGGTTGATCTCCATCAGTAGCCTCGGTTTCAAGAACCACCCTCTTCCTTTTATTAGCGTATATATTCTTTCTAAATCTGCATAAAACATAATTATTCTCCTGCAAGGAGAAGGCGAATAATTAATTTCAAATACGACCATGATGACTAAAACCTGGTATAGAAGAATATGCACAAAATTGTGATAGTACTTACAGAGGAAGGATTTGGCAACAAAGAAGAATCGATGATATATTCATGCAAGATCCATGCACCATCATGGTTAGTATGACTTTTCTCGAACCGATAACGCTTCCTCATTCCAATGAGCTTATTAGTCTGCGTGGACAGAATTGCTTTACCGATGTCTTCAGCTTCCCAAGAACCCAACCCGATGGTTCGAACCATGCGCTTGCTCCTCGACGACTTCCTCTTCAGTGTGGTGAAGAAATAAAGGTCCTTTCCATCGTACGAGTCTCCAATGTTTTCTTTCCAGATCTGCCATGGATTCTTCTCAATGCCGTACAATTGGCATTCAAGAACGGTTCCATGCTTCGGTAGAGGCCTCCCATTGATCTTGTTAAGGAGGAAATCTTGTATGAGTTCTTCATCACTGGGCTTGAACCTCTTGCTTGCACTTGAAGGTAAGTTTCTTGAAGCCATGTTAAAATTAACGAAAGAAACAAAGAAACACAGAAAGAATATTGAAGCTACGTTTTTTAATATTGCCGTATTAGACTCTTGTTTCTAATTGACGAGGATAAAAAGAAAAAAAGATTGAGTATATCACTTTAATTTATCAAGGGAGAGATTTTGAAAGAAAGATTGAGGTTTTAATTTAGATTCAAATCTTTGATTTTATTTGGAATTAAATTTGAATGGGCTGTTAGTAGCAAAAATAACCGCCTTTTTGTATTGAAATTGAATTAAATTTTAATTCAATCTCAGCGTAATCCTGAAATTGGTGACCAAATCTTTTGTGAAACAAAACTTGCATTGTAGATGATGAAGAGTCCATTACCTGGTGCTTAAATACCTCTGCTCACTGGTCAGTACTCTGTGCTTAAATGTTCACCAAGCTTTCTTCTATTACTTCTTTTCAGTCTAGAGCTATTCGTAATTTTCATTCTTTGGGATATTCCCCTTTCTTTCACTCTGCTATATGTTCTATCTGCACTCAGTCTCACGGACACGCCTATTTTTTCTGCAACAATACAAAATTTTGTAATTTTAAAATTTTAAATATTTGAATCAAATGGGATTGAATTGAAAAATAAAAATCAAATCAAATAGACAGAATTCAAATATAACAAATTATATATTATTTTATTCCATTGTTTTAAAAATCGAATCAAATTGGCCAATTTAATTGAGTTAACCGAGAATTAATCCTCTAGTTAGTATGGTTTAATAAAAAATTTGCAGGCAAAAATTGTTGGAACAATTGGTTGAAACTAGATGAATCGGTCTGGTTTTTGGGCTAAAAAATTGTGTTTTTTTTTTTTAAAAAAGTTTCAGCCCAAAAAAAGTAAAAAAAAAGTTAGAAATTTTTATTTTGAAAGTTAGAAATTTGAATTTGAATGTGGATTTAGAATTTACTCTATGACTTATGTGAATTTTAATTATAAACTTTGATATTTGAATTTAAATAAGAAATTTTAATGATAAAATACAAACATGTTATTATATGGGTTGTGAAACTTTGAATTTTATTGTTATTTAAATAATTGAATTTATATGTTGAAAATTTTATCTTATATTTTTAATAATCTATTATATATTTAATTATCCTATTTTGTAAAGCTACAGATGAATCTTGCATAAATATTACAACTATTCTGTCAGATTATGAATTAGTTAGTGGACGGAAAATTAATTTACAGAAATCTGCTATCTTCTTCAGCCAGAGTACACCTATTCCTCTAAGACACCAATTAACTGCCAGTCTTAGTATTGATCATGTGGGTGCTCAAGATAAATATTTAGGCCTTCTTTTTGTGGTTCAAAGATCAAAGAAAGCTACCTTTGGAGCTATCAATGATAAGGTTTTCAAAAGGACTCGGCTTGGAAAAGAAATCTGCTCTCTGCCGGAGGACGACATGTTTTAATTAAAGCAATTGGTGAAGCAATTCCTATATATACTCTGTCTTGCTTCCGGTTACCAGACTCATTGATAGATGAAATTCACCGAATGCTCACTCTATTCTGGTGGGGTCAAAGGGGATCAGAACGGAAAATGGCATGGATCATGTGGAAGCCTAAAAAAGAAGGCGGCTTAGGATTGAAAGACTTAAGGGCTCAAAACCTGGCACTGCTTGGAAAACAATTATGGAGGATCATCATCAACACTAATAACTAATTCTCTCCTAGCTCGAATATTGAAGGGCAAGTACTACAGATTTTCATCTACTTTATTGGCAGATAAAGGTATTCAGCAGCATAATATAATCCAGATTCAACTCATTAACAAATGAGACTATTCTTTAAATTCAAATTCGGTGTTAACATGAATATAATTTGAAATTTTAAGTAAATCAATTACAACGTAACATATATAAACAATGGTGTTAAGTAATATAGCAAAAATTAGCCAACGTCAATCAACAATATAAAAAAATTTAATTCATTTGCAATTATTATTTCAATCATACTAGATAGCCAATAAATTTTTTATCAATGATAATCAATAAGAGATAAAAGCTCAATAAAATAAGAGAAGTCCAATTCATAACAAATGAAACCTAAACAAATAATAGTATTTTAGGTTTGTTGGTAATATTGGTTACCAAAATGTTGGTTACCTATACTTTCTCATATTCTTTTATCCTTATTTTTAGATTGGTTAATATTAACTAACTAATAATTGGTTACAAATACTTTCTTATATATATAAAACATTACCTTTATATAATGCGTGATTAGTGATTTATATTTTGAATATTATGTGTATTAATAATTTAATAAATAAATATTTATATATATTTTCTAGCCAGTTTACTAGCTAACGAGCTGAGCTTATCCAAGCTCAACCTCGACTCATTTAATTTTCAAGCTAAAATCTATGCTCAAATTCGACTCACCAGCTCACAAGTCCAAATTATTGAGCCGTTAACAAGTCGAGCTTGAGCTAGCTGATGAGTTGGATTGACTCACTTCCAACCTAGACAGCTATAAGTAATGACTACTTTTACTCAAAATTAATGGGTGAGTTTTGGAATTTGTGCTAATATAAAAAATTGATATTCACATAATAGGAAATTATTACGGTCCAAAAATAAAAAAATAAAAACATATTATAAAAGAGTACAAAACGAATAATAATAAGGAAAAGTATAGCTAGAACACAAGATTTGGGAGCCTATGGAAGCACATGAGTCAAAGGGTTTCACCCTAACCCTAGTCCTTTTTCTCTGCCTACCGTGACTACCATCATGTCGCCGCAGCCGTCACTCATGCCACCGCCTCTTCCTCTTCCTCTTCTTCTTCCCCGTCCGCGCCGCCACCGCGTCTCTTCTTTTTCTTCTTCTTCTTCTTCTTCGCGTGAAGAAGCCACTACCACTGCCACCACACCGCCGTCTCTTCTCTGTAAAGAAGTCGCTCTCACTCGCGCCACCTCTTCTGCTTCATGCGATCTCGCCATTGTCACTGCATCGACGTCTCTTCTTCTTTTTTTCTTCTTGCGGCTGAAGTGGTAATGTTATTGTGTTGCGATTATGGTGGTAGTAATAATAATGAGATGGTGGTGCTTGTCGTTGTCGTTGTCGTCGTCGTAAGGAGCGAAGCCATGTGTATGGCTAGAGGGCAATGGCCCCCCTAAACTTTCTAAAATTAACAAATAAGTCTTAATCACTTTGATTTTAGCCCCTCCCAAAATTTATATTTTAGTCCTTTACATAAAAAATTAACTTTATAAATGCATGTATTGTATATTTATGAATAAATTAATGTATTATTTTTAAAGTGTATTTTATATTTTAGCATATATGTTATATGAATAAATAATTTTTGTATATGTTTAGTATACTTGATGAATATATTATTAAATTACTTTAATATTACTTTAAAATAATAAAAAAAATTTAAAATATATGATAAAATTATCAAAAGTCAACTTTTTAATTCTTAACAAAAATTTTGGCACCTAAAAAAATTGTCTAGCTGTGCCACTGGTTGTTGTGGCGGTGGCGATGGTGGTGATGCTGCAGTTGGTGATGGTGATGGTGATGGTAAGGTTACGGATAATAATTGTATTATGTTTTGGATAATACGTTAATTTGTTTCAGATGATAATTTTGTTGGTGAGGGTTTAGAGTTATGGATGATAATTGTATTCTATTTCGGATAATAACCTATGTCTGTTTTGGATGTATTCTATTTCGGATAATAACCTATATCTGTTTTGGATGACAACTTTTTTTAGTTTCGGATGATAACTTTGGTCAGTTTTGGATGATAACTTCTAATTGAACTTATTGGATCCCTAATATTAGTTCCGTAGTATAGTTCTAATAATTATAATAAATGAGTAAAATAAAAAATCAATAAAACAGAATACAAAACAGAATAGGTAAAAAAACCAAAAATCAAAAAATAAAAGAAAAATAAACCATGACCAATTGACCATTGATCACTATTTTCCTTTAATAAATTAATTTCTTTAAGGACTTATATACACTATTTCACTTAGATGAAAATTATTTAATTAGAACAATAACTAGTACTTATACACGGAATGATATTACGTGGTAATATTTTCATTTATTTATTGTTAATTTTTTAAATAAAATAAATGTCAACTATCTAATACTTATATTATTATAAAATAAAAAATAAAAAATATTACATGATATTTTATTAGTCATTGTCAATTTTCTAGTATTTAACATTTTTGCATTAAAACTTATTACATTGTGTTGATAGCAATTTTATCATTAAATAAATATTTGAATTTTTTATTAAGTTATAAAATTTTAACAAAATGAAAGTAATTTTGATGCAAGAAATTTTAAAATTTCAAACCATATTAAATGTTTGTATTTTTATAAATAAAAATATTTTATTATAAATATGAAAAAATGCGTTCAATACGATAGTAACGATTCTTTTTATAAATTATCATATCATATTATAAAAATTATGCTTAGTCTATTTAACTAAATATAGATAAAAAAAATAACACATGAAATATTTTGGTAAAAGTATTTTTTTTTATAATGGTTAATATGATTTTAAGATAAAAATAATATAACATGTTTTTTTCAATAATAAAATTAATTAAATATATTGGTAGTATAAAAAAATTGGCACTATCATTTAGTATAATATTTGTCATGCTAATTACTAAAATCAATTCCTTCACTTACTATTTAAGAACTTGATTAGAAATTTCATGGACATATTAACAATGGCAAATGCTAATGTGTTATGAGAAAATAAAAAATTGTTGCTATTTAAATTTTAAAGTCTAAATTCTAAATTCTAAATTCTAAAATTTAAACCCTTAATTCTAAACTCTAACTAGTAAGATCTAGATTTTAAATTCTAAATTTGATTTATTATTAATATAAAATATAATAAATCCTAATTGACAAAAAATATAACACTCCTTACTTAGTAATAATGAATGTTGAAGAATAAACCATTAATAATAATAAGACAAAGAAAATTTTATTATAAGTAGAAATTTTTTTATATACATTAAATAAATACTTTGTTTACTAATATTTGTATTATTGGGAGTATTTACATATTTAAATATTGTGTTCCATCTCAAATATAATGAGTCCAATTTGAGCTAGATTTTTTATATACTACGACATCTGAGATGAATAAAGATTTAATTTGAACACCTTCCTTTATATATTTTATATTTGAATGGAATATCAATCACATATTTTATAAATTAATTGGCTTCTTTTTTTCAGATATTTGAATGGAATATCAGTTACATATTATTATCCAACCTTATTACTTTAACATTACAAATCAGTCACCAATTAATTATTGTAGTGGTTGATTTTTTCTATTTATAAAATATTTTTATATTATATCTGATTTTAATGAATTTAATTACAATATTTATAATTAACTGTAAAATTGACAAGTATTAGTTGTATTAATTAATTGCTTGAGAGGCACTGTATATTATTGTTTTTAGAACTTATGTTTACAATATTTTAAATAAATAAAACTTTTTTATTTGATTTTCTAGGGTATTCTCGCATCGGATAAGCTAAAAATTAAACTAAAATGTTATTTATATATCAAAATCAGTCACATATATTTGTGTATAAATACATTTGTTGTCTAATTCATCCTTTATATGTATTTCGTATTCTAATATGTATTTTGTAACCTTTAGAAAAAATGATTTTCATCACTCTCACTCATCTACTTTCCAAACTTAATTGTTGAATTTGGTTGGACTTAGTTGAGAAAAAGACTTGTATATATATCATTTCACTTATACTATTGATTGATTTTGTTGTACATGTAACAAGGTTGTTAGAAATATAGGATGCACTAGTAGGTAGAGTCATCAAATGAGCGTGTAGGTTGAGTTCAAGCCAACTCGTCACTGGTGGCAAGGCAAAAAAAGAAGAAGGAATGGATTGGCTTGTATTTTAAACGAGTGAAGTGTGAACAAACAAAATCATTTTGGTCAAAAAAGTTAAGAAGATTTTTTGAGACAATATGATTATATGTGGCAATAATTATGTGATTTGGATGAAGATATCAAACAAGATGATACTAGAAGTCGGTGGAACATGTCCTTTGATCCATTAATTTTTTATTAAAAGAAAAAAAAATCAATATAATGATGATGGTGTAGTGTTGTTCACCGCCATACACATGTATATATATGTGTGCTTTGTGTGTTATGGAGGTGTGGTGAGCCAAAAGAGTGGAGTGCACGCAAGTGAAGTGCAAGTGTGGAGTGTATGTCTCGAGAGAAAAAAAAAGAAAGAGAGAAAAGTGAAGTGAGGTGTGAAGTGTGAGGTGTATGGTGAGGAATAAAAGTGAGGGTGCACATTAGAAATGTGTAGTGAGAGTTTATGGT
>JASCZI010181599.1:13714-25910 GCA_036250425.1 Stylosanthes scabra
ACTCCTCGAATCGATTCCTTCGTGACAGAAACCTGCATTTTCAGCCAAAATATCCTTCCAACCACTTACCATATCAATATTTCATCTTCAAACATTCAAACCATCTCATCATTCATCCCATATCTTCATCCCTTCTCAATTTCTTAACTCAATCACTTCCAATCCACTTCCTATCTACTCAATCCATGATTTTAAACATAATTCAACACCATCAAATACATGCAAGCATACATACACATACCAACTCACAATCAAACATATATTTCAAGCATGCAACTCAAGAAATCACATAGATACAAGCCTTAAACTAAGGAATCCTACTCCGTACCTGTTGTAGACCTCTCCAAATGCTATGAATCCTAGCTTCTCCACTCAATCCTTCAATCCCACTAGCTTGATTGTTGCCTCCTTGGCTTCAATCTATGCCTAGTGTCCCCTATTTCATGGAATTTCCATGGAATTCACAAAAACCAAACTCAATACTCAAGAATTGGAGAAGTAGGAGAATGTAGCTATAACTAATGACACCCATACCTTAATTGCACTATAGAATCGAAGATGGGGACGAGAGCTTCGTGTAGCCGGCGACGGTGTGGCGATCGGAGCTCCGGTGAGTGAGTGGCGGTGAATTAGAGGTGAGTGTTGGTGGTGTGAGAATGGGAGAGTAGAGGGAAAGAGAGAATTGCTGTGTCGTGTGTGTTGTTGTTGTGCTGTGTTGGGTTGTTTTGTTTTGGTTGAGTGAGTGGGTGTTGGGTCCCTGTGACCCACCTCACTCACTTGACCCGGTTGGGTCAACCCAGTAGGGTGTATACCGGTTTTATTCCAATTAAATGCTACTCGTATTTATTTTTACGTTAATTTAATTTTTGTGGGTGTCACAAACACTCGAGCACACATATCAAGGCATCGTGCGGAACGGGAAACAGTTCAAAACACAGTAAATATTGGCCGAAATAGCAGATATTACAATTACAGCCCTAAGGAACTATTAAGTGCAATTTGACCTATTTTGCTAGTGTTTAAGCGATGAAGAGGTGACAATTAGTCAATTTAAGCAGTAAAATAAATCGTCGAAACGAGTTTCATCACAAACTAATCATGACAATGGAGGAGCAACGCAATGAAATGATTGCTATCAAGAGGAAACTCAAAGAATGGACGAGGAATGCTTCCTACAAAGATGCATACTGTTTTTGGGCTCATCAGCAATCCAACCCGAATCTGACAGAGAGCCCTACATACAAAATTTCAGAATTTATGAAAGAGAATGCTGAAAAAGGGAGAAACATCTTCTATGGATGCCTGAAATCTGATCTTTAAGCAGGCTCATCATCTCAAGCTGCACCTCCACCCACACCATCAGCTGCACCCACACCAGCACTTGCACCTGAACCAGATCAAGCACATGATTACCATTAGCAGTTCTTCCAAAATTAAGATCGGGTCGTCTAGTTCCTTTCCTATTCTTCTTTTTCTTTCTTAGTGTTTAGTTTTATCTATCATATATGTTGCCTTTATTTATTTTAAGTGAACTTATTATATGCTTTGTTGTTTTTAGTTATGATGAATTGATGTATGATTTAAGGTTTTGAAGGGTTTTTAATGTATGTTATGCATTCGATATATTTCTTGAATCATGTCTTGCTAGTTAAGTAGGCTATAAATCAGGATTAAGGAATTTGCTTAATGATAGTGGTGGATAAAAAAAGAGCATAAATAATGATTGTTTTTAATTCTTTGAAGCTAGAAGTTTGAGAAAGTTTAAGGATTTAGGAAGTTTTTGTAAGTAAGGCTTGTTGAATTTGTAACCTTCTGAAATACTAATAAGAATGAGGAAGCTCTTTTCAATGCAAAAAGTAATAAGACTCTGAGCATCAATGTCCGAAAAATATAATAAATACTGAAGGCTGGATTGTGTTGAGGAGAGGCTAGAGCCTAGGTCCAATGGGGTGATTTATCACCTGGCAACTTGAACTGATGAGGTTCGGGATTGTTCGACCGAAAGCTTATCCTAAATAGCTGTCTCAATAAGACAAATGAGCTGAAAGGTTGAAAAATTAAAAGGGCCAATGCTTGTATCAGATTGTTATAGGGAAAGACTTGAGTTAGTAAATCCAATGGGGTGCTTTATCACCTAGCAACTTGAACTGATGAGGTTCGGGATTGTTGATTGAAAGCTTAATCTAAAGAGTCTCCCAAATAACAAGACGGTTAGAGTCAAAGCCCATCCAAAGGAGGGTAGGAAAAAGAAAAGAAAAAGGAAAGAGTTGTCCAAAAAGTTTGAAAAAATAGATCACTATGTTACCTAGGCAACAAGTTCTGAAGGAAACAAGGCTTTTTGAGTCTAAGAACAATCAAAAGCTAATGGATGATTTGGGTTAAGAATCAATTAGTATTTAGACTTAAATGAAACCCCATTTCTAATGGCAAAGGAATTGAGAATGATTTTGGCTTGCGTGAGGACAAGCAAGGCTTTAAGTTTGGTGTTAAGATACATTAGCATCTTTAAAGATTTCTTTAACCAAATCATGCCCAATTCCGTAAATTATTTGTTTAATAAGTTCATAAAATAGTAAAAATATATGTAAAATTATTTGTAGTTGAATAAACATGGTACTTTGATGAGCTTCTTGGTTAATTTCAGGAAAAATGGCTAAAAGAGCATGGAAACAGAGATTTGGAACCAGAGCTGGACGCCCAGGCGCCCAAACCAGCGCCCAGGCGCCCAAAAAGTAGCATCCAGGATTTCAGCCCAGTTTCCAGCGCCCAGGCGCCCAGACTAGCGCCGAGACTAGCGCCCAGACGCCCATCAACACTCCAGAGCAGCCAGATCCAACGCCCAGACGCCTAGTCCAACGCGCAGGCGTTGCCAGCAACCCACAAAGGCCAGCATCAGACCAAGCCAAGCACATTGCCAGCGCCCAGGTGCCAGTTTCTAGTGTCCAGGTGCCAGAATTAGTGTCTAGGCGTTAAAATGCTGTTTTGATGCATAATTTGTAATTTCATTTTAGATGAATTTGTAATTCATTTAGGTGATCTAAATCTATAAATAGGTGGAATATCAATGAATAATTATCTAAGATCATTTAGTCATTTTCTAGTGTCTAAGTCTTAGATTTTCTCTCATAGCTACATTCATTGATTCCACTTAGATATAGATTAGCTTTGTAACAATTCATCAATTAATGAAGTATTATTCAGTTTCATCTCTCTCTCTACCTTTGTTAGAATTCTCTCTCTTTCTCTCTCTAGTTCTTTGAATGTTCATACATTCAAGAACCATCTTCATAGCATTCATACTTTCAAGATTCATTGCTTTAATGAATTCAAGATTTATCTTCAACATTTCCCTTGAGTCATTCATGATCATGAGTGGCTAAACACCTTAGAGATTGAGGAGAAGGAGCTCTATTCATCATCAAGCTAATGGATTAATCCAACATTCCATTCAAAATCTACATGTTCTTTATCAAATTCAAATGATTTTTCTTGTTCATCAATTCAAGAATCAAATTCAACCGAGAGGTATAATTTATTCTTAATTTGGTTTAATCTCTATTCTAGATTATGAGATTTAAACATATTATTAAATGGTTTATAAATGTTGTTGTTGATGTTTGATTGGATATGTTACATAAAATCTGGTTTTGCATTGACATTGATATCATGAACTTGTTCAAGAAGTATCTTTCACATTTGTTCTTTGCATTAGAGATGATGAATTGAATGAGTGTGCACTTATATGAATATGTATTTTCATCACATAAATGATTGGTTTGCTTCTAGGTTGATTCTTTGTCATAATCTTTAAAGATTTGATTTGCTGACGAGTAATTAGATCTTTCTTGTTTTGAATTGTTGAGTTTGAGAAAATAGGCATTCAAACATGTTTCAAGAATTATTCCATATTTCTTCATGTGGCTTAGAGATGAGCATGTGATTTAATGTGCATTAGAATCTTTAATAATCTAATAGGGTTGTATGAGATTGAATATGTGACATATTAATTCTTTCTATGAAATCTTGTTGATTGTTGTTGATTTAAACCAAGATATGTGTATTATCTCTTTTCTTGTTTAATTAGTCAAGAGATTGATGATTAATTAGGATAAAGATGAAACTAGATCACTAAGAGATTAGGATTTAGTTATATTAGGATTCATTTTGATTTGATAACAATTGCAAAAATTGAATGGTAAAATCTGGTTTATGAAGTTAGTGATGGATAACTCCGATTCCTTGATCTTGCTTCTTATATTTTGCATTTCCATCTTTCTTGATAATTGATTGCCTTGATTAGTGATAATTTGTTAATAAAGGTTGTGTTTCTTGTGATGTTTTCTTGTTATTGCATGATTCTTTATTGCTTCTTTCTTTGGTTTTTGTATTGATCTCTTGATTAAATCATTTGGATCTACTTAAAGAAATTGATTAAAGAATATTGCTTGATCCACCTTTCCTTAAGGGAACGATACCCACTCACAAGTGGTATTACTTGATCCGGTGTACTTTCCGGATTGTTGCGAAAGAATTCGTAGCATCAGTTGAATACTCGATAATTTTTTGTTGCAAGCTCTATGACACTTTTCTAAATCTCGACACGCCCATTTTCACTTCGGTTTGAACTATACTCGCGATAAAGAAATTGATTTTCAAAAGGATCATTTTTAACAGACCAGGGCGGATGCATTGGATTTTTGGCACCGTTGCCGGGGAATCGAAAAATGTGCGCATGTTTTTGGTTGTTTGTGAATATCTTAATATTTTAAGTATGATAATCTTTTAGAATTTTAGACTTTTAGATTATTAGTAATAATAAATAATGTCATTATTCAAAAGTATCATGTCTAGATTATTGTCATATTACTGCTGAATCCTTCGCACTTCACAGGTACCTTTATCATTTCGAATGGATGGGAAGCTTCTCAACTCGGATATCATTCTGACAGTAGTAGTGACGATTATCATAGTTGCGAGGATTCATTACCAGCCTATCGGGTTGATTGCATGGATTCTCAGTACAAGCTCACTTTGATGATGCTTTTGAAGCTTTAGTACTGAAAAGAGCTGAAATTAGGGAGGCACAAAAAAAGACAAAGGGCACGCAAGTTGCTAGCCGTAGCTAAGTTAGCAAAATACGTTGTTAACCGCTTCACCTCTCCACAATTACAATACCATAAAGAAGGTTTGGGTGGGTTACTTTGCGCTCAGGAACTTGGCTCAAAGAACCCACTGTGGGATACTTTGACAATGTTCCTGCTCTCCCTAGATGTACGGATGTACAAAAGAATATCAGACAAATGGAAGAAGTCCCCGTCATGGAAAAAGAAATAACCCCTGTTACAAATGACAAAGTAGCAGCCCCTACAACTTCCACGCCACTGCCTTATCCAGCAATAGCAAAGAGGGCACAAAGGACCAAGCCAAGAGACCGACACATTATAGAGATGCTAAAAAAGGTGGAGATGACCCTCCCTCTTTTCGAAGTCATTTGGTAAGTACCCAAATATGCGAAGTTCCTGAAGGAGACACGTACTCACAAAAATAGGATTGATGAGTAAAAGCTATCAAGATAGATGAGTCGATATCATCATTGCGTGGTCTCTAGTTCTTACCTTATGAGTTACCAAAAAAATATGGTAATTCATGCCCATATATGGTTAATTGCTTGATATGTGATGTTAGGTTAGCTGATTGTGTGTATGATTTGGGAGCATGCATTAGCATCATGCCATTGTCCATATACAAGAAGCTTCACTTAGACCCACTCAAACAATCCTCAGCAAAGTTTGTTTTAGCCAACAAGAGTATCACATCAGTGGTAGGGAAAACTGAGGATTTTTGTTGCAAATAGAAGAACAAGTATTCCCGGTAGATTTCTACATGTTGGACATGCCTGGTGAGGAAACCGGAAGGCAAATTTCAATTTTGTTGGGCAGACCCTTCCTCAGAACTGCCAAATTCAAGCTCGATGCCTTCTCGGGAACCTTCTCGTTTTCTGTGGGTCCTAAAGTGATCAAGTTCAATGTGAAAAATACTATGATAACTCCTATCGTTGACTATTCTTTATCTCGGTGTGATGTGATAGATGAACTCGTCGTTGAAGTCAATCAAGCGGATTTGGAACTAATGCCAGAAGAGGAAGAAGAGATTCTTTGGAATTTTGAGGAAACTACACCATTGATGAACAACAAGGAAAATCGAGAACCAGATAAAGGAATCAATCCCAAACTGAAACATCTGCTCCCTAATCTCAAATATGCTTACTTGGGGAGAAGTGCGAATTTCCAGTCATTATCTCTAATGAGCTCTCCACTCAAGAAGAAGGGCAACTCCTCAAAGTGTTAAGAAAGTACAAATGAGCCATTGGGTGGAGCCTCTTGGATATCAAGGGCATAGACCCACAAACTTGCACGCATCGAATCTACATATATATAGAAGAAGGTGCAAGGCCGGTGAGACAGCCGTGATGTTTTGGATGTTGATGACTTGTTGAAAGTTGAAAAGGTTCATATTGATGAGAATTGTTCTGATATGATGATTAAGGCATTACCAAGATGGAAATTTGAAGCTTGTCGCTTAATCGCTGGATTGGCGGTTACCTCCACATAGTCCTGAGGAGGGAGATTTGTTGGGTTTAAGCCCATTTCCTATGTTGAAAAAAGGCCCAAATAATAGTATCTAAGCCAATGAGATAATTGAAGTTGTGGTGTGCTAGTGTATAGTAAAAGAGGTCTCATTTTCTAGAAAAACACAAGTATTGAGAGAAAAGAGAAGAAAAAACTATATCCACATTTTTGAGCCGAGCAGTAGATTTGGAGCATTTGTTTCTTGCTCGTTCACCGTTGGATCGGTTTGAAGTTTGGATTGAAGGTTCACCTCATCTTGGAAGTCTATCGTGGGAGAAATCTAGCTTGGACGGAAGCTTGACTTTTGTGGTATTCTCATCTTCTTGGTTAGTTCTTGTTTGTAAGCATTGAAGTTTGGGTTCTTTGACATGTCGTATGCAAGATCTGTGAAGAAATGTAGACTCTCTTGTACATTATTTTGCATCATAGTAAAGTTATTTCTTGATCTTGATGTCTCATGATTTTTTACTTCTTATATTAAAGAGGTTTTCCATGTAAAATATCTTAATATGCTATTTTGTTTTTATTTTCTGGTTTTTGTGATTTTTCCACCTCTATTGGTGCTATATTGGTTCCTGCCCTCTTATTCATGAACGTTGGGAATGGTATATTTTATTCCTATCACACCGTACCAAAATAGCCACAAATGAAAATTATATTTATAATAAGAAGTAATCAACTATTGTTACGAAGACATTCTAGCAACATAACTACTAGAAATAATTATTAGTATTCAAAAATATTTTATAAATCATGTAACAAAGACAGTGGTAAAATTATATAAGTAAGTAGGGACACAAATTAAAAAGAGATAAAAAAGCAAGGAAAAGATAAAACTGGATAATTTAATTAAACTCAAAAGATAAGTAGTTGATTCTATAAATAACATTTAGGATCTTTGGTACGTATATGTGGTGGAAGACTGCTATTAGTATTTTAGGCCTTAATAAGGACCGTCTTTGTTGACATGATGACTATAATAAGAATTCAAAGACAATTAGGAGTAAATCTCTATTTAGTTTCAAGTAATTTTAATAAAAAAAAAATCAAATTGCGATGATTGGTTAAAAAAGCAAGCTGGTCCAATCCAATTGAACCATGGAACAACTTGATCGCGTTTTGTGCTCCAAGATATGCGAGCTAACGAACATGTTCGTCAAATTTTGAAGTAGCTCACCTACTTAGACTCTAGTCCTAACTGTTGACAATTCTTAAAGACGGAAAATAAAATGTTGGAAAAGAGAAAAAGGAAAAAAATGATATTGTAAGAATTATATTGTATAATATTTTATTATAGAGGAAGTTTAGGGAGCTCATAATTTTTTAGCCAATAAGTGATCAATAGGTTTTTTCTTTCTTTTCTCTCTCCTCTTTTACCACCTATTATTTCCCTAATTACACTCATGAGCTCCCTATTAGTCTCCTAATATTGGTTCCGTAACATTACTCTTTATTATAATAAAGCGTTATTTTAATGAATTAACAGTATAAATTTGATACTCAATATTATTAAGTGATGATACATCTACATATATCTATATATAGAAGTATTTGGTTTTAGAAAGAGTAAACACTAACTTTTACTATAATTAGATTTTTTAACGTAGCTAAATTAGATTTTTTATTATTTATTATTCAATTTTATATTCAATTTATCATTAAAAAAATTTAGGAACATTAACTTTTACTATAATTCTATTTAAACAAGTAATTTAACCAACTAAGTACAATCAAGTCATTTATTTTTATAAAAAATAGAAGACATTTTCTATATCAAATAGAACTTTATTTAGGTACTATTTTTTGCACTATTTGACATCGAAATAATATTTTATTTAGCACATAAATAAATGACTTGATTAATCAAAATCACTTGTTTAAATAGTATTACTCTAATTTTTATATCTCTATTATTCTTTGTGTGTTGTTCTCAGTTTAACGTCTTATTTTGTATCTGAAAATTAATGCAGCGTAATAAACTTTTACAGATATAAAAGTAATACTCATTTTATTTTTTATAGTACAAAAGCTTTAACCAATCGCATAATATTATATTATAGTTCTTATTCACATCCTCTCACATGAGTAGTAAGTGACTTGAGTTGTTTAAATGGATTAATCATGAATTCAAATTTTAGAAGTAATATGTACGTAGAAAATGATGTGATCATGCAAAACTCCCCAAAAAGAATAATCAATAAGGCATAAGAAATTAATTAGCTAGGCCTATCGGGCCTCTCCTACCAAAAAATAATATCATAGTTCTTTTCTTAAATAGCACACTTAAATGGCATAAAATTAATAAATAATTAAATTATCACAAAATAAATATATAGACAATGAACCCATTATATTGTACGACAAGAACCCAATTATACTAATTAATTAGGCAAAAAGTAACGTGAATCACCAATGAAATTGAAGAAAATTAAGTTGTGATTAGTAGTTTGTATTTTTAATTTATATTGGTTCCCATTGTCCATGGATGGTAAAAAGGCTTGGATAAAAACAAATATTCAGATCAACTTATATTATATCTATCTCTATGCATTATACCGATACTAATATCATAATTCAAAGGGAAAATACCGAACACGAACTTATTCAATAAAGGTATAACATATTCATGATGGTTGCTCGATCATTAATTAAGATTTAATAACAACGTGTAAGCTTTTTCTTTTTTTTTTGTTGTTGTCTATAACAACGTGTAAGCTAGTTGAGGAATATTATAGCTTCTGTAGCGATAAAAAGCGCAAGTTTATACCAAGTTATTCAATAAATTATTCAACAACTTGGTTTATTAGCAGCGATTAAAATGAGAAATAAATAGTTTAAATCGTAAAATCTTTTAATTTAATTAAAAATTTTGTAAGACCAATATACAAATTATAATGGTAAGAGCAAACCCTAATATTATTCCAGAAAATAAACCACTAATTTTATTAACCACAAAAATGTTTCCAATAATTTAAAAGCCCAACAAAAAATAAGATTAGGAAAACTTTTTGTCACATTTTTCATGTAAGAAAAATGCATTTTTGTCGAATTTTTAAATAATCGAGGGTATTTTTATGGTTAACAAAATTCACGATCATCATCTTTAATTTATATGTTTTTGAAAATTTTAGGAACAATATAGATGATTTAATTTACTCAAGTGCTAATATTGAAAAATTGTAAGAGTTATATTGAAATTTTAGCCAGTAGAAATGCAAATAAGTGATCATATGCTTGTGTGCACTTTTTTCAAAAATATATTATATGTGTCACATTACCAATTTTTCTGAAAAATATATCTTGGTATATCAACCTATGTAAAATATGCTAGCTGTAATATTAATTGATATATAGTTTGAACCACTAAAATTATTAGGCATTCATGCACGCACCATGTCCAATTGAGTTAAAGATATGAATTATATGTGTCACGTATTTTAATAAGACATAGGGGGACTACACACTAGATAATTAGGTGAGAAATTGAAGGATTGGGATTTGAATAAAAACAATGTACGTGTAGTAGCAGTAGTGCATGAGAATATTGAAAGAAAGAGATTCCTTAGTTGCAGTTATAATAATGCACGTAATAATATGTTGTTAGTTCTTGAACTTTATGGGTATACATACATAACATAATGACTTTGAGAGTGACATTTCAGAATCTGTTACCTACTTTCATAGAACGGAATATGGAGAGTGCTGTCATGCATCTTCCATGATACCATTACCACTAAAGTCGACGTGGTCAAAGTTCAGAGCTCAAAATGTTTAGAAATTAGTCCTAAAAGATATTTTGTCTTTGTATCCCTGGCTAATGCTGAATTTTGTTGTTGATAATATATTTTATTAATGTTCACAAAATATGTTTAAGAGACTAGTCTTTACATCTTGACTATTTTTTTGGGAATGTGTTGATCATTTAATTAAGAACAATTTATCAATAATGCATTTGATCTTTTGGAGTATTTAATTAAGAAAATATTTTATTTACTTGGTTAGTTAGTGTTATGGATTTATTACAAGCTCGTAATTGATGATCCTAGTGACAATGAAAGGTTATTGATGCCCGAAATCCTTTTGGACTCCCGGACTTCCACCGGCAAGTGCAACGGATCGTATCAAATAATAAAAGTGAGTAAGAGTTTTCGTCCCATGAGGATTAACGGACTAATCAATAATGATCGATTAATTCTCTAATTAGACCAAATAAAATAATGAGAAATATGGTTTATCTAAACTAAATGCTAATCAAATCTAATAAAATTCTAATCAAATCTAATCAATTAAAATCATGCAAAATCAATTAAAATCTAATTAAATTACCAATTAAGGAATCTGGACAGCAACTAATTAATATGGTAAAAATAAATAATAATGAAGAACAAGCCAAGGAATAAGAGTTGTTCACCCAAACATAACCCTAATTCAAATAATCAAGTTACTTCTCATGCAAGCAATCATCAAATCACAAAGAACCCTAATTAACTAAACCATAATCTCTTAGTGATTTAGTTTCTCTAATTCTAATTAATTATCAATCTCTTGATTAATCAAATAGGAAAAAGAGGTAAAGATCAAAACTAGTTCAATTATGTGAATTACAAGAGGAATTAATTAATTATCTCTAATCCAATTAACTCTAATTGACATTCACATAAACAAGTACATAAATACCTAATTAGTTATTGATGCGTGTGCATCTTAGGTTGTTTTTACTCTCAATTTCTCTTAATTATTATGATATTCTTTGTGAGTTATTATTATTAATTGATCAAATCAAACAAACTTGATGTTCTTTAAGTTGTGTTTGTGTTTTAGAGAAATTCACTAAGAGTTTTAGGTGATTTAAGATCATTTGAGAGAGATCGAAGAAAGGAGGAAGAAAAGAAGCTAAGTCATTGAAGAATTCACTCCCAGTAGCTCCCATGTTATACGTCCACTCTCCACGTCGTACGTGAAAATTAAGAGACAAAACTCACAATTTGACAGAGAGCCCACGTTATACGTGGAAATCTCTCGTCATACGTGAGAATGGAACCAAAGAAGAGGAGATTGGACAGAGAGCCCACGTTATACGTTGGACTCTCACGTCATACATGGGAATTAAATCCCACAAAGCCAACTTTGACAGAGAGTACCACGTCGTACGTGAGGCTTGGCGTCCAAAGAGGCAACTTGAGGTAGCAACCCCACGTTATACGTGGAGCCTAAAATCATGCAACGCCCAGGATATGATTAGATTTGAATTTGAATTTGAATTTTAATTAGGATAGGTATAAAAGAGTGATTGATCACTCAGCATAGGTTAAGCGACGTTACCTTTTCTTAGATCTAGTTTTATTATACAAGGCTAAACTACTCCATTGTTAAGGGTGAGGAGCTCTGTTCACCCAGCATGAGGTAGTCACTATGTACATTCGTTTATTAATTCATTGAGGTATTTTCAATTATCTTCTACGCATGATTTAATTTTCTGTTCTTCATCCCAATAGTTTAAAATCACTGAGAGGTGTTCTTAACTTGTCTAGGGCTAGATTAATTAGATTGAGAGATCTATTAGTTTA